>JAOVVF010000047.1:23770603-23790375 GCA_028565595.1 Duopalatinus emarginatus
TTGGTTTTCCTGATCAAACTTTAAATGAAAGTGATAAACTTTGAATCTTGAATGATCTTCAGGCTGTTTCCACTACAATACACACACACACACATGCGTGTATATATTGTATAAGTAATGTGTGGGTTGTTAGTGTTTGTTCTTATAATAAATTACATCCTTCAAATGTTTTGTGTACTGAGGATTTCAGACACTGTTACTTTTGCCAACTTGGTTGTATGTGGAAATAAGGGTGGTTACAAACAATTCTAAAGGACCGACTTTCAAGTATGTTTACATTTTTAGGTAAACATAGGACTTACAGTTGATTCTGACAGAATCAGTTAATCAAGAAGGAAAGTCGGAGGTCTGAAGATGATTAGATGATTGTGATTATTGAAAAGTGACTGACTTGTTTTGTAAACTGTATTTGTCTATCTTTCTTTACATTTACAAACAGTAATCAGACTCGAGTTATATTCAGACTGTTGTGTTGTGGGTTCTCTTTAGAAACACTTCCTAATAAATATACTCAGACACGTTGCATGATAGAACTGTGTTCATTTTTACTGAGTTATTCGGACCGGCGGCTTCATTCAATTAGTCACTGTAACAAGAGGCAGCGCAGTGCCAACTAGTGGTGCGGGTGATATACATATTTGTATAGTCAATAAAGAGTACATACATCACATCTCCTCCGCAACAAATGTTGCTCTCCCATTATCATGCACATGACAACAATTTTTATTTTTTTTTCTAAACTGGAGGTTGAGAGTAGACTGTCCCATACCCCTGAGTCAGTCAAGGGTTTATTCCACCCTTATTCCTGAGACATGACTCCTTAAACTAACAACAATAAAGTTTTACAGTTCGTCATTCAAAGTATCCAAATCCAGAAACTGTCTCCACCATGCTTAACGCCTTAAGGGCTGTAACGAACGGGTGGTTTAATAACTCTGGATGGGTATCATTTCATAGTCCCTTGTGATTGTGTGTTGGTTTCCTCTGGGGTTTCTAGCGGGGATGCCATACTCACAGACTCAGGAGAAGGATATGCCACAGGTTCAGGAGCAGCGTTCTCCAAAACAGGAAGATCTGCTGGGGTGTGAGAAGATACTGATCCTCCATCCGTTGAAACATTTAACTCCACATGTCTGGCCAGCATCTGGTCAGCGTGGCGTCTCTGTTCTGATGATCCAATGTTGACTGTACGAAACAGGACCAGTCTCGGCTGACACTACTCCCGGTGTCCACTTCTCCCCTCTCCCATAATTCCGAACTAACACTTTGTCACCAACCTTGAATGATCATGCATGAACCTCTCGATGAGTACACTGCGCCTCTTGAGCTTTTTCCACAACCAATGTGACATTAGGTTTCAGTAGATCCAGTCGAGAAAGCAGCTTGCGATGCATGAAAAGCATGGCTGGTGTCTCCTTGGTCGTAGAGTGTGGAGTGTTGTGATACATCACTAAGAACGCATCTAGCCGGTGTTGAATCGAAGCTGATCCTACAGAACGTTTCAGCGAATATTTGAAAGTTTGCACAAAGCGTTCTGCAAGGCCATTTGTAGATGGATGGAAAGGTGCAGAGCGGACGTGTTTCACTCCGTTGCTTCTCATGAATGTCTCGAACTTGCGAGACTTGGTTATCACTAACCAAGACTTCAGGGAGACCATAGCGACTGAACAACCCTCTCAGCACCTGTATTGTCTTTATAGCCGTGGTGGAACTCATGAGGTGCACTTCTGGCCATTTAGAGTGTGCGTCTACAACTACTATGAACATATGGCCTAGGAACGGACCAGCAAAATCAACACGGATCCTCTGCCATGGGGATCGAGGCCAGGTCCATGGGCAGAGAGGTGATGGTCCTGGAGCTTTTTGTGTGAGCTGACAAGATTGACACGTCTTTGAGATTTGCTCAATTTGAGCATCGATTTCTGGCCACCACATGTAACTGCGAGCAACAGCCTTCGTTTTAATCACACCAGGGTGTCCTGTGTGTACCTCAGACAACACTCTGGGCCTCAGTTTTGGGGGAATGACGACACGGATACCCCACATAAGGCACCCTTGTTGGAGTGTCAGTTCATCCTTCCTATTGATGAATGGTGCCAGTGTGCTGTATATATCCTGGGACCTTGGAAAATGACCCATGGATACCATGTCAACTACCTGTCCCAGAACGTGATCTAACCTCTTTCTTTTTCGTACAGAGTGCTGCCTCTCTGTGCTGTATAGTGTAATCGTGCGCAGCTAACAAAAGAGCCCACCGCTGCATTCTAGCGGCTGCCATACATGGTTTTCCTTTGCTAGAAAATTGTGTTTAGTGGACGATGGTCTGTGAGGAGTGTAAACTTCCTGCCATACAGGTAGTGGTGGAATTTCCGAACTCCAAAGATGATGCTGAGAGCTTCACATTCAATTTGAGCGTAGTTCTGTTCGGCTTTACTCAGAGTTCTTGATGCAAAGGCTATAGGCCTCTCTTGTCCATTTGGAAGGATGTGTGAAATGACGCTACCTACCCCATAGGGGGATGCATTACGCACCAGGCAGATGGGAAGCTACGGATCATAATAAGTCAACACACTCTGCGAAAGTAGTTGTTCTTTAGCCTTTTTAAAGGCTTACGTTCGTCAGTGCAGGGGCCTCCACAATTGCCTGGACTTTCTCCGGAGATTTGTGCAGGCCATGGGCATTGATGGTGTGGCCCGAATATTCCAATGAATCCTTGAAAAATTCACACTTTTCTTTCAATAACCGCAAGCCGAATTCTTCCAAGCATCCAAGAATTGTGTCCAAGTTCTTCAGGTGTTGGACATGGTCCTGGCCAGCAGAATGTCGTCCAGGTAGCAGTGAATGTTTGGAAGACCCTGCAGGACCTGGTCTATGGCTCGCTGGAAAATAGCTGGTGCTGATGTGATTCCAAAAGCAAGCCTGTTATAACAGAACAAACTCTTGGACGTCGTTATAGTGAGGTATTGTCTCGACTTTTCTACAACCACCATTTGCAAATATGCATGAGATAAGTCCAGCTTGCTAAAATGTTGTCTTTCTGAAAGGGATGCAAATAAATCCTCAATGCGCGGAATTGGATATTTCTCTACACACAAAGCGGGGTTGACTGTCACTTTAAAATCGCCACAAAGTCGAACGTCTCCATTCTTTTCAACCACGGGCACAATGGGTGTTGCCCATTCGCTAAACTTGACCAGTGATATGATGCCTTCTTCACACAGTCGGTCAATCTCAGCCTCCACCTTTGACCTGAGAGCATAAGGAATGACTCTTGCTTGACAGAAACGTGGTTGATGATCTGGCTTCAGGGTTATGGCATCCTCAATGCCTCACATAGTGCCCATCTCTATTTTAAAAACCTCACTGTGTCTTTGTAGCACACCCTCCAGTGTCTCCTCCCGGATCGTCTTAATGTCCCGACAGTCAATCTGTATTTTCTGCAGCCATTTCCGACCAAAAAGTGGGGGTGAAGTCCCTTTGACCACATATAGAGGCAACTTAGCTTTCTGCTTATTCATTTTTACAGCGACCATGATGACTCCCTCTGGTGAATTATACATTATACTTGTTTGGTGCAAAGGCAAGTTGCAAAACTGTGCATCATATATTTTGTCTTGAAATCAGACTAACTGCCGCACCTGTCTAATTCCATGTCAATCATCTTTCCTTAAATTTTTGGTTTACACATATGTGTGACAAATTACCTTTCTGAGCCACCATATGCAAACTAAGTTCTGAATCTGTTGCGCTACAATCACTGCTGGACCCCTCCTTTGCCTCTATGAGGTGCACTCTGTTCTTATTCTTGATTTTAGTTTTCACCGTCTTGTCATTATTTACAGTCTCTTTGCTCCTGTAGACTTGTTATATGACCTTTCCTACCACAAGTGTGGCATTTCAGTTCCTTGTAATAACAATCTGCTTCTTTGTGATTGGTTTTTCCACAGCATATGCACTTGTTGCTGATGAGTCTCTCACGCTACATTTTCCATTGACACGGCTATCTCTACCGCCTTTTGAAAAGTGAGCGTCGCTTCGGTCAGTAATCTTTTTTGTATTGCCTCAGTCTTCAGTCCGCAAACGAGCCTGTCTCTCAAAGCATCCTGCAAGTGTGTGCCAAACTCGCAGTGTTCTGAGAGTTTCTTAATGACTGCAATGTACTGTCACAGATTCGCCCTCATGCTGGTTTCGTTTATGAAAGCAAAATCTCTCAGCAATCACAATTGGTTTGGGAGAAAATGTCCTTGCCATTTCCCCTGGTTTATCGGGAGCTATGAGGCTTCGTAAAAGTCCATATGTAGCAGCGCCCATTACGCTGAAAAAAACGGATAGCTTTTTATCGTCCTCAATCTCATTCGCCTTTGCAGTGCTCAAATCTCTCTACGTACATTGTCCATTGCTTCACATTCTCGTCAAAGGCATTTATATATCCAATGTATCCGGGTCCCGCTATTTTAGTGCTCGCTCTCCTCTTTTCTAAGCGTGCACGTCTTGTACAACTTTCTACCGCGACCGAACTTTATCCTTCCTCCACTTACAGTCAGTACTGTGGCAGAAACGAATCGGGTAATCTAAAGTTCACCTCGTCGCCAATAATTTTGTGTTGTGTTGTGGGTTCTCTTTAGAAATCCCTCCTAATAAATATACTCAGACATGTTGCATGATAGAACTGTGTTAATTTTTACTGAGTTATTCAGACCGGCTTCTTCATTCAATTAGTCACTGTAACAAGAGGCAGCGCAGTGCCAACTAGTGGTGCGGCTGATATACATATTTGTATAGTCAATAAAGAGTACATACACCACACAGACCTCATAGAGCCACAACGTGCAGGTGTATTCTTTTTTTTTTTAATTTAGTTTGTTCTTGAAAAAATAATTGCATAGAAACACAAGCTGTTACTAATCAGATATTTAAAAACAAATTTTGACCAAGATAGGCGGTTCAGGTACCAAGATGTCTAACAGAATGGTGTGCAGCAAAGCCAGATAGCTCTTCCCTGATTCTGTGGGTGGTGGTGCCAACTAAAAAAAGTTCAGCAGGCGAGAAGCAAGTGAAAGGTTCTTCTCCACACAGCTCCCTCTTTAAAAACATAACCCAGGAGGTTTTTTTTACAATAAAAAAAATAAATGTAGAGTAATGGAATAGGACTCCGGTTCTACTTTGCTGGTTTGATGGCTGAAAGCTGAAACTTAAAGAAATTGATGGAAATGTAGAGATTGTACGAGGCGAGGATGTGTACATCATGCAGATTATGATGATTATGATTACGACAAGAGGCATGGGTTATCCCCTGAACCCCATTCCAATATTCTTATGTTTTAAACAGAAATACACCTCATAGAGCCACAACATGCAGGTGTATTGTTTTATTTTAGTTAAAAAATCAAATATTTTTGTACATAGTTTATGTATATGTGTATGTATGTATATATTATATAAGATATATTTGTGTATAGCAACACAAGCTATTACTAATTAGAGATAAAAAAAAATGTTTGATACATATACTGCTAATTTAATAGAAAAGGAAAGAACACTCAGAAGTACTTTTCATTAAATAATTTAGTTTTGTACAACATCTGAACAACAACACCCCTGAAGTCTGGTCCATAAAGAGTCATAGACAGATAAATAGGATTTTTCAATATAGGGGGAGGGGACAGAAATGTACATAGCTCTGAAATCTTCTGAAAGGATTTCGGATACTGTTTTACTTTTGCCAACTATGTTCTGTGTGGAAATAGGGGTGGGTTACCGACAATTTTAAAGGAATGACTTTCGAGTATGCATACGTTTTATGTAAATACACATTTTGTAAAAGATGGACAAAATAACCGGATAGAGCGAATCAGTATTAAATCCTATTCCCACAGGATGGCTCAAAGTTTAAATGTGTAAGAACATTTTTATTGCATTAAAACAAAACTTTGTAGGGGCAGTAAAAAAAAAGTAGTAGTTTTAGAAAAAAAGGACAAGAGCCTAGCAGCAATTTTCCACCAAGCACATTAGTCCCTGTTCTTTTGTAAAAGATGCCATTGTTTATGAATACACATACTGTACATATCCTCATCAGTGTTTTTTTTTTTTTTTTTTTTTTTGATCAGTGATCATGAATAGAACTGTTCTCATAACCTGTTCAAAGTAAAAGTTTAGATGCAGTTAGGAAAAAAAAGGAAAACACAGAGCTGACAACTCTCAGTGGTGGATCACTCGGCTTGTGTGTCCATGAGGCATGATGATTATGATTATGAAGAAGTAATTTGTTTATAAACTGTATTTGTAAGAGTTCAGCAGGCGAGGGGCAAGTGAACGGAAAAGTGGGGACCGATCTTCTCCACACAGCTCCTTCTTTAAAAACACAACCCAAAAGCTTTTATATAATAAAATTATAAATGTAGAATAATGGAATAGGACTCTGGTTCCACTTTGTCAGTTTAATCATGTTAGGAAATTCAAAGAACATGAAATTACACCAATTTAACAATAAAAGTTGGTAAAATGCTCAAAGATAAAAGTCAGTATTTGTTTAAAAGCAGGCCTACTATAACCCCACATATGTACATTGACAGAATATGAAAAAGTTTTCAGTTTCCGTGGTTTAGGAGTGGAGAAATAGATGTTGTAATTAGGCAGAAAACTGTCACAATCTGAATCTTTTTTGGCGCATCACTAGGTGTCACCACTAGGTGTCGCCAAAATTGTTTTTGTTCTTTTTCCTTTGTACACCTTTTCTGTTAGCTGATGTTTTCAGTTGATTGTGTTTACCTGCACCCTGTTGTACTGGTCATGTGTCCTCCTTGTTAGTGTATTTAAACCCTGTGTTTTGTTGCCACGTTTGCTGAGTCTTCACAGATTTCAGTGTTAGTCACAGTGCCACAGGTTGCCTGCGTTTTTTTTTTGTGTTCCCTTCTAAATGGATTACTTTGTGGATTAGTTTGCCTTTTTGGACATTTCTTCTGTTCCATTCTGAGTGGATAACCCTGTGGTTTGGGTTTCTTTCTTTCAGTTAACTTGTGGAATAAAATTCAGACTTTTAGCTTGCCTGCCTTTGAGTCGACCCCAATCAGAGAAGTAGCTCAGTGGATCACTTCCTGTCTTTCACCCAAGGGACCTGGGTTCAATACCTGGGTGTTACAGGAAACCAACTGGATTGTGGGCCAGGTGTGGGCAACTCAGCAGAACCCAATTAGTTGCTTCCTAGATTTTTTGGTGGTCTGCCAAAGTACACAATCTATTTCTTTTGGTTACTGCATCGAAAAAACAAGCTTTGTAGGAGCAGTAAAACTAAAGAAATAGTAGTTTTAAAGACTTATGCAAAATCTCGCCCATTTTATGCACAATATCAGAATTTCCACTAAAATCTACACCAGAGGTCAAAGGTCAACATTAAATAATAAAGTTCTCATGAACTTTGAATTCTTGAACTCCTGTGTAAGGGAAATCACAATCTTTTCCTGCTTCATTCAGTAATAAAATACTATAAAGTTTTATTAAACATCCTCTTCATCATTATCATTCTTTTCCACTTTTTTCTGATTACTAATTTTACTGAAAGACACTGAGATAATATTCGGGTGTAGACACTGCGTCGGTCACTAAGACTGTGGTGAAGACAGTGAGGGAGAGGTACCGAGTTGAGTTCTTTAATCATGACCTTACTCCTGCTCTGGGCATGGGCACTACAGCGGTACGACACCATCCTCATGCCTCATCACACAGTGTGGCAAGCCAAAAGGGCCAGAACCTGTCAGGGTTTTGGTGGCACATAAAGCACATGCTATGTTTGTGGATGTCCAGTCCAGTGGTTATGGCTCATCTTTATGCCGTCAATCAATCATGAAGCACCTCCAAGTTTTAGATGCCACCACGTGTCTCACGTGTCTTCTGTGTCCCTAAGAGGTTCAGCCTCTAGAGAGAGTCACCTCGTGTTTAACACACAGCATAAAGATGTGCCATAACCGCTGCCCTGGGCTATTTTCAACATGACACAGGCTTTATGCGCTGTTTGGAGATTTTTTTTTGTGACCATTTTGGCTTGCCATAACACAGGAAACATGAGAAATTATGAACGTGTTTGGTTGATGTAACTCTCTCTTTCTCTCTCTCCTGTTTTCTTTTCAAGTCTCTGCACTCGACATGAAGATCAGCAGGAGATCAATGTCATTGGCTGGTATTTGACCCCGCTCCGTGCGCTGAGGCCTTGAAGCAGAGCAATGCCATTATGAGGAAGTTTCTGGGTGCAGTCATTTTTCACAGTGATGTTCAGAACAGACCAGATGGCTAGAGGGCAAATTGATTACTTTTTAGCATCTTACTTCCTTCTCCACCAGCCCATCTCTCTCTCTCTCTCTCTCTCTCTCTCTCTCTCTCTCTCTCTCTCTCTCTCCCCTTCTCCTTCCAGCCTCTAAGAAGCCTGATGCTGCTAAACTGGTCCTCGCCAAAGTCCCAGAAGTTTCCATGCGGGAAATTTACAGGCAGTGTGAGGAGCAGGAAATGAATATGCTGCTGCCTGCTGAGAAAGAGAACGCCATCTGAGAGCACCTCTGTATCCAAACCTACCTGGTGAGAGAGTGCTGACACTGGAGAGTTCTTCACCTGACGTTCTTCAGCGTGTCGCCGTTACACACGTGTACATATTGTATTGTACATTCTGTTTGTGCATTGTGCAATTGAGCAGTTAGAGCTAAGAAAGATGTGATTTGCTCTGTGTCTGAAGCTGTTTGAGAGAAAGTAGGAAGGACACACAGGTGGTGTGGAAGGTGGAGCTAGGGTAAGAAATGTTCCCTACCTCTACCCGTCTCTTAGCCAATCCAACATAAAAGGTGGAAGTTGGAGGTGGAGAGGAAAACGTGACTGCGCCATTTGTAGTTTTGGGAGAAAAACTTGTCTCAGTAAAACCTCCTAATATATCAGAAATTAAATGCATTTGGATTTCAGGGTTTCCATTAGAATGCCCAAAGACCCATTCGTTGCCCATCAGGTGCCTGGCAGATTCCAGTATCTTTCTAATGCATAAGTTGTCATCATTCCTGGGCCGTAATCTGGCTGTAATATCTCGCTATTCATGGATGTTCAAGGTAATATGGGTTGCAAGCTGTTAGGGATGGCGCTTCACCGAGGACCTGAGACGGAATGACCTGGTAATTCCGGTAGCGCCACTGGTGCCTAATGTCTTGTCAATTTTAAACACAATTCCTGTGCATGATTCATATTTTACAGTTGTTGATATTTGCTCAGCATTCTTTTCTGTTCCAGTGAATCAAAACACTCAGAACCTCTTCACATTTACTTTCAAGGGTAGGCAATACACCTGGACCTGCCTTCCTCAAGGGTTTGTTGACTCCCCGACCGTGTTCTCTGCCGTCGCAGGGAATGCACTGGCGTTATGCAGATAATATCCTTCTTTCTGCAAATTCTGAAGATCTCTGTTCTGCAGGCTCAAGGTCCTTGTTGAAGCATCTAGCCATCTGTCTCATACCTCGGGTTCCTCCTGTCTGTTATTCAGTGACTACCCTCCTCCCAAAAACAAAAGGGCCATGATGAGCTTCCTATGCCTGGTCAACTACTGCAGGTAATGGATCCCTGATTGTTTCTTTCATGACAAGATATTGAGACGAGACTGTGGAAAAAACTGTCCAGACAAACACGAATGGACTGAGCAGATGTATGTCTCATTTAAGACTCTGAAAACAGCCCTGGGAAGCTTTCTCTCTGCCCTTCAGGTCGACTCAAGCTGCAGAGTTGATGCCTTTCACTTGTTGGTGTAGCACATGATTTCGGGAAAAATTTGGCACTCTAAAGGCTTACGTACCTCGGAAGGCAAACCCATTTCTAATTCTAGTCTAGTTTCAGCTCTATTGTCCGCATACACTTTGCCTTTAAAACTTGCGGTAGTGAAAGTAAAGGGACATGACACATCTGGCTCTGATTTGGCTGCAAGTGATCAACTGGCGGCTGAAGTCGCTCCTGAGGCCCCTTCCTGTCCCTTTGCCTCAGATGATGTCTCTGTCTGTATGTATGTTTTCTCACACACTTGACCTTTTGTTTCTCCAATCACAGGCTACCCCTGCTGATTGTTCCTTTTGGGCTAGTCAAGGCTGCAAACCTGACCCTCAAGGGCTGGTGAGGGACCCCGATGGTTATATTGCTTTGCCAAAATCAATCCTTTCTTTGCTTGTGCGCCATTTTCATGGTATTTCACAGAGGGGAGTGGTCTCTTACTTTTTTGTTTTTTGGTGAGTATTTTTTTATAAATTTTTTATTATTATGTACAAGAAGTTATGTATCATACATATAACACTATATAACACATTATAAAGACTATAACAGTCTTTATAATATAACAAACTTTCCTAATTCTACATAACAGGTCTGACTATGACTACAGATTCATGTCTTTAGCACAGTGTTCAGGCAAACAAATTAGTCCACTCTTGCATGACTAACTCCCACGTTAATGAGGTGTCCTAGAGACTCCTGTCGTCCTCTTAATTACCAAATCCTCTAAGATTAGATATGGATATTTTCTTAATGATTTATTTTAGAGGAAAAAGTGATCGCTCGAAAACCTCACACACCTCACACAGTTCCTGAGTCACTTAAACATCTCGCCAGATCTGTCAGACCTTCGTTTCATAACAACATAACAAGAACCCATAACAGGTGTTTGGTCATGGTTCATGTTAAAATTATAGTTTATACACTCAAAGAAAAACATGGTTCTTTTAAAAAGTGGCATTAAAGAACACCTTTTATATCTTTTTATTGGTCTCAAAGTAAAGTACGTTATTGTACTATATTGAACTATAAATTTATCAGAAGCCATTTTTTCATAAACGTTTTGTCTTTACATAAGACTACATCTTTAGATGAAATGGCAATAAATCTGTTTGGATATTAGCTAGAAATATGCTGACAGATTACTTAATATTCCTCTTTAATTTTTGGTACCTACTTTGAACTTTTAAAGGTCTGAAAGGCAAATAATAATGTTTTTTGCCATTAAAATGGCAATTTATGGTGCAATCAACTTTCATAATTTCGAAATTATAAAAAAGCAATAAACTGTATAATAGTAAAAACTTAAATTTTATGTAAAATTCACATTAAAAAGAAAATAATTTAAACTAAGCAATTGTAACTATTTACAAGGGTCATTCAAACAGTTTGGTGCCTTTTGTGCCCTCAGTACTGATCACTGCAATTATTATGTATTATGTAAAAATTTTATTTGAGTGAACGATTGTATACAGGTAATGATTGTAAATAGTTTCCTCACACACACACACACACACACATCAGTAAGAAGAACTAATGTTGTATAAATGCTGAAAAGCATCTGAACTTGTGTTTGTTCTCAGACTTTAAAAGGTTAACAATGTAACAGAGATTTGGATGGTACAATGGCCGACGTTTTATTCTGCCCTCTTTAGCTTAAATTAGCACAGTGAGGGAGAATGAGATTGTGTCTAAGTCCCGAACACTAATTGGAAGGCTGTTCCATTGTTGTGGGGCTCTATAATATAAGGATCTGCCCTCTGCTGTAGCCCTCGTAATTCGAGGTATCAGCAAATAGCCTGCACCTTTTGACCGAAGTAGGCGTGGAGGATCGTAAGAGACTAGAAGTTCGTTAAGGTATGGTGACGCAAGACCGTTCACTGCTTTATACGTCAGTAATAATATTTTATAGTTGATGCGAAATTTGACCGGGAGCCAGTGCAGTGTGTCTAAGACATGTTCATATGATAAGGATTCTGGCTGCTGCATTCTGGACTATCTGCAGTTTGTTTATGCACCTACTGGAACAGCCAGAGAACAAGGCATTACAAAAATCCAACCTAGAGGTAACAAAAGCATAAACCAGTTTTTCTGCATCATGTAGTGACATCATATTTCTGATTTTAGCAATGTTTCTAAGATGATAGAAGGCTATCCTGGTGATATTATCTACATGAGCTTTAAAAGAAAGACTAGAATCAATAATCACACCAAGGTCTTTAACAGCTGCACATGCTGTAACTGAAAGACCATCAATAAGGAATCAGAAACTTTACTGCCTGAGGTCCAAATACTAGTACTTTTGTTTTATCATAATTTAGTAATAGAAAATTGTTTAACAGCCAGTGTCTAATGTCCTTCACACATTCCTCAACTTGACTAAACTGTTGTCTCTCATCCGGATTTGCAGACACATATAACTCTGTGTATCATCAGCATAACAGTGAAAGCTGATATTGTGTTTCCTAATAATATTAACCAAAGAAAATAATAACCTAACATAGAACCTTGTGGAACACCAAACATTACTTTACTTGGTTTAGAATAGTCACCATTTACATCTACAAACTGATAATGGTCACTTAAATAAGAGCTGAACCAGGACAAGGCTAACTCCAACAACATTCTCTAACCTATAAAGGAGAATAGCGTGATCAATGGTGTCAAAAGCTGTACTTAAGTCAAGCAATACCAGCAGGGAGACACGACCCTGATCAGAGGGCCAAGAGGGCCAATAACAGGTCATTCACGACTTTAACCAGTGCTGTCTCTGTGCTATGATGTGGCCTAAATCCTGACTGACAGATTTCAAAAATGTTATTGCTATGCAAATATGAACATAACTGTCGCGCTACAACCTTTTCTAAGATCTTGGAAATGACAGGGAGATTCAATATCGGTCTGTAATTAGACAGCTGGCAGGGGTCCAGATCAGGTTTTTTATTAAAGGTTTAATAACTGCTAATTTAAACGATTTAGGGACATGGCCAGCACTAAAAGAGAAATTTATTACTTTTAAAATAGGTTTGATTATTTCCAGTAGTATCTGTTTGAGGAAAGTTGTGGGTATGGGATCTAATATACATTTTGATGATGAAACTAGTGAAATTAACTCTGTCTCTTGGAGAGGGTTAAAAGACTCTAATTGATGATCTGATGCAACTATACTAACATCTAGTTGGTTTGTTATTAGATTACTTGGGTTTAGATTAACAGTATTAATTTTGTGCCTTATGTTTTTAACTTTATCACTGAAAAAATTCATCACTACTATAGTCATCACTACTACATACAAATGGTGTGGACACTTCTGTAGTGCTCTTTTTCCTAGTTAGTTTTGCTACAGTGTTAAATAAGAACCTATGATTATTTTTGTTATCTTTTATTAGCGAGGAGAAATATTTTGCTCTAGCAGCACTAAGAGCCTTTCTATAATTTAGGAGACTCTCCTTCCATGATATTTGAAACACAATCAGGCTAGTTTGACACCACTTACGTTCCAATTTCCGAGTGATCTGTTTAGTACAACAGAATGTTGACTCTAAGCATTCTGTTGCCTGATCAAGCTCAGTTGGGTCGGACGGCAAACCAATCAAAGCTGATAGATCTGGGAGTTTACTGACAAAACTATCTGCAGTAATTGATGTTAATGTACGTTTCAGGTTGCACTGATGTAAAGAGCATATATTTTGATTAATACATATTTTTAATGCGATAATTTAATTGCCTTCCATACACTAGATGACTTTGAAAAGACTTGAGTCTGACACCCTCTCACATCTAAAGACAAGTCACAGACTTTTTAGTCACAGACTAGTCACAGTCTATGATTTTGCACAGACCCGGGATCTTGCAGGATCACTATTTACATGACTGCAACTGGATTCCTTTTGAGATTATTTTCCATTATACTACAGTTTTTTTTCCGACCCTGCAATGTGATTGGCCCAGAGATGTTCCATGAGTGCCATTATTACATGATAAACAAACCAACAACGTCTGCCAAAATTAATTATAGTGAGTTCATAAAATCGATTAATTATTGGGTAGTTAATGATGCTCCTTGACTGTCTATTTTTTTAGTAGCAGGCCGTCTGATAGAATGGAACTATTTTACCTCATGGAATGCTAATAAACAACTGTCCTTGCTTTACTTTCCAGCAGTTTCCAGCAAGCTTATTAAAATGGACGCAATTCACAATTCCCATACCTTGCCAATTACCACTAAAAAAAGTGTTTAACACTGTCCTCCCATGTAAAAACCAGTCACAGTATGAAGATGGACAGAGAGGGGTAAAAAACAATTTTATTACTGTAGGAGCCTAAATTCAGATTATTGTCAAAACAGGTATCTGTCTGTGGGAATTATCACTCTGAATTCATGTGTAACAATAATAAATAATAAGTTCAATGAATAAGTTCATTTTTGTATTTATTATTTACAAGTTAAAATATGTACAGTTTATATTTACAACAACATGTAAAAGCACTTTTATATTTTATTTGTAATTTTCAAATAAGGACAGAAATGTAGGATTGTTACTTTATTACTGAGTACATTTGTGAAAGACTCTCAGGAGCATTAGAGAAGAAGAGCGAGAGTTAGGGGAGGAAGGGGCTGTGTGTGTGTGTGTGTGTGTGTGTGTGTGTGTGACTTTATTAGTGAAATTGTTCTGGTAGTCTAATGAGATGTGCCTATTGAAATGAATGGGGTTATAAAAAACAGGCGTGGCAGATAAATGAGTGCAGGTATCCAAAAGCTGTATAAAAGCCTGTGTCATTAACAGGACAGACGTGTTAGGGTGGAAACAGAGTCCATATGTTATATCTATGTACCATTCAAACACATAAATAACCTCTTTGTACTTGCTTATTAAAATGACTGAGGTCACAAAATAAAACAAGGGATGAAAACGGGTGTGGCAGGTAAACGAGTGCAGGTATCCATGAGGTTGTATAAAAGTCTGCGTGTCATTAACAGGACATGTTAGAGTTGGAACAGAGATCATATCTTACATCAATCTACCATTCTAAATTACAATGGGGTATTTGCCTACTGAAATAAATAGGGGGAAAGAAGAGAGGGATGAAAACGGGCATGGTAGATAAACGAGCGCGGGTATCCAGAAGCTGTATAAAACCTGTGTGTCATTAACACAACAGACGTTGTGGGAATAGAGTCGATATCTTACATCAAAGTACCATTCAAACACATGAATAACCTCTATGTACTTGCCTATTAAAATGAATGGGATGGTGAAAAATGAGGGATGAAAATAAGCATGGCAGATAAACGAGTGCGGGTATCCAAAAGCTGTGTAAATGCCTGTGTGTCCTTAACAGGACAGATGTTTTAGAGTAAATTTTGTGATTCCCATATAAAATGAATGGGAGAAAACGAGGGATAAAAGCGGACGTGGCCGGTGAACGAGTGTGGCTATCCAGAAACTGTATCCAAGCGGATCTAATCAACAGGATCTAATTTTGAGAGTTGGAACGGTGTCGATGTCTTGAAAATTGCGGTAGTTAAAATCCGGACAAGCAAATCCCATTATAATAAGACGGAATATTAATAATAAAAAAAATTACTGTCGGATAACAATAGTGTTAACAATAGTTTCTGTTGATGTTCTTTCTCCTCTTTATCTCTGTGAAGTGGACTCAGATAACCAAAGAGAGAGTTTAGCGCTACGGTTCACACTCCCGTAAACACGCACCGTTACGTTCGTTCTGACGGCTCCCCGTTTGGTGCTGACAACAGCTCTCTTATTGGTTATTGGTAATGTTTACCTCACTGATTCCATGAACCAAGACGTAAGACTTACGAGAATATTAAACACGGTTGATTTCATCGGAAGGCCAGGACGAGAAAAAAGACTGACTTAAAACTGCAATCCTGACCACCGCACACTAAACGATCAAGACGACGCGAGCATGACGCAACTCTACCAAGATTGTCAAGATTTTATTCCGACACTGGAAATCTGTCTGCGACAGTGAAATCGCTTGAAAGTCGTTTGGTGTAAGGTCGGCATAAGACTGCATAGGGCTCATCACTGTAATTGTACAGATTGTATTTAGACCTCACACCCTCACACACCAGGCCCCACCCACAGTGATCACTTTTCTATTTCTAATTAGGAAAAATGTTTCATTAAAAGAATTCATGTCATTTATTTTAGTCTAAAAAAAATACACCAAGGCAAGGTTAGATATACAGTAGTGGATTGTAGAAACAAGAGATAAAATAAAATAAAAAATTACATTTTATTTACATAACGCTTACAAATTCAATACAACATATTACTAAATAAACCTGCTGCAAAACAATAATTTTTCACAACAAAGATCCTTTCACATTATGGTAAGATAAGATGGTCTGATAAAATTTCTAGTTTGGCATCCTGAACACCTAAACAATTAAAACAAATAGTTCACTGTGTCATTACACTGATGCGTCTACTCTGTAGCATCAATAATGAATAAATATTCTAGATTAACTAATCTGTACTGAATTTTATTTAAGATGCTTGTAAGATGGGCTCATGTATATCAGCTGTTCAGTTCTCCATCACAACTCTAATATATTCAAAATTCTTCTACCAATGACCTCTTTTCAGTGATCAACACTTGCTATTTTACAGATATACGCTGATGTTCCATTGATTTGCTCCTCATGCTAACTGACCAATTTAAATAACCTATTAGAGTTGGATCTACTGGTCAAAATGTGAACTGGAACAAACCCTGATGAGAACCAGTGGGCCAGGAATTGCCTCATATTGCCTCATGTGGGCCAGGAATTGCCTCATATTGCCTCATGATTGGAGAAGGAGCAATTAATGACAGGGTTGCCAAGGTAGGCTAGCTTAAATTTACTTAGCGGCCGCTAAGATTTTATTTTTTTTTACCAGATAATCAGAATGAAATCTAATACATTTCTCCAAACTAAGGCAAAGTGTACATGCAGACAGTGTGTCTATGATGTACAGAACCATTTCTGTTGTAAGACATATTGTGAAGAATGGGAACATGGGATTATAGACCAGATAATATCTGTACATCAGAAATGCGTGTGCACCGCGGTGAAGGTAAGTCTCAAAACAAGCTGCTGGATGTATGCTACTCTAAAAATTAGCATGTTATGTGAGATCAACCCCCTTAATGTCATTACTGCATCACCCAAGTCTAGCAACTGCTGCCTTTACATTAAGCATTCCTCAGGTATCCTGGTGCACATACACTGGCGTCCGTTTCAAAGATTTTGACAGTGATGTCCATACGCTCACAGAAAGTGAGACACACCCTCTGAAGTCTGCGAGGTGGACCTGGTGGACCTGGACGGTGTGCCACGCTCTATCGGCCTTGTCTTGTGGACGATGTGCAAGAACCTCGTCCTGAACTTATCTCCCACGAAGGCGTACAGCACCGGGTTGACGCAGCAGTGCACCAGCGCCAGGCTGTGTGTGATAAACATGGCCCAGCTTACAGCATGTCGAGCTGTACAGTTATTTTCTATCAGATTGGCTCTCACAAAAGTATCGACCATGGTGGCCAAGTTAAAGGGTGTCCAGCACAATAAGAACGCGACCATCACAGCGGCAATGACTTTCATGGCTCTCTGGCGCTTAAAGCCTCTGGTACGCAGCAGCCTGGCCACCGTGATGCCGTAGCATGTCAGCATGATGCACAGAGGTAGCAAGAAGCCCAGAACGTGCCTCATTACACGAGTTGCTAGCCTCCATTCCTCTGCGCTGTTTTCTGTGTAACTCTCAGTGCAAATCGACCAGTTGCTGTTGTTGATGACTACGTTGTACAAGGCAGGGAGAGAAAGTACAACACCCAAAACCCAGACCGCGACACAAACAAACCAGGTCCAGAAAATCCTTTTGAACCTCCGGGCCTCCATAGCTCGCACAATGGCCATGTAGCGATCTACACTGATGCAGACTAAAAAGAGGATGCTGGTGTAGAAGTTGGCTTCTTTAACTACGTGCACCAGCTTGCACATGGTGTTACCAAAGATCCATCCAGCAACGACGGAGATCGAGAAGAAGGGGAGGGTCAGGGCCATCAGCATGTCGGCGATTATCAGGTGAAACAGGTAAATGTCGGACGGAGTAAGAAGCCGCAGGTTTGAGATGATTACCATTCCAACAGTCGCATTGCCAGGGATGGCAAGGAGGAAGATGTGCACTAATAAAACGCACACGGCAATATTCATGGCGACTGTTCCTCTGAATTCCTGGCATATGATGGTTGTCTCATCTACAGCATACGAGACGTTTAGCATGTCCGTGTAGTTGAATTCCTGGTCATAAAACTCAGAGAAGTCCACCAGAAGAAATGATTTGTTTGGATCTAATAGTGAAAAAAAAGATTTAGTATTATTTTAAAGAAGAACTTGGATACACAACTACTGTATACAGCATCCTAATAGCTGTTAACACAATTTGTACTGTTTCAGTGGATTTACACTATAGTGTTGATATTCCCCCTAAAAGATCATATACTTAAAAAAATCATCCATTACTGATTACTTATTACTGAGCTAAAATTATAATAGGATTACTGTACTCATTACTTTCTGGAAAATGTAATCCGATCATAATTATTTTACATTTTAAAACCCAAACAAATGTACTGGAATAAAATCTACAAAAAAGATCATTGATAAGACAAAAGTCCCTTCAGTGGTTTATTTAGGAACAAAATGTAGCAGCAGTAGCAACACCAAACATGTATAAAATAAACTTGACTGTTCTTTATAGTGGTGTTTTCTTAGAACAAATCTGTTATTAAACATTAGAAAAATAATGTCCAATAAACACTTCTTTAGTGGGTCTATTAAAACAATGCAACATTACTGGACAGACAAGTATAAGAAGTGAAAAATTATCATTTTATCAGTAAAGGCAAAAAAAAAAAAGAATCTCATATTAGTTTTTATTTACAGATATAAATGAAAAGAAAATGAATTTAGAAATATGCATATTAGTTTATAATCTGTTATTATTATTATTATTATTATTATTATCAACTAATAATTTCTAATTATTACAGTTTTTAAACTGATATTTATGAAAGTAAATTTTAAACTTAAAAGTCTAAAACAGACACAATAAGAAAATTGTCAGAGGTTTAAACCCTTTTTGTCAAGTCGTCTTTTTAACACTTTATAAATCTATGACATTTGATAACCAGCTGAAAAGTCTCCTGAAGCATTAGTGGTGCAGTTTTGTTGCTGACATCCTGGAGTAAGAGAGAACTACTATTCCGTGTCACTCAGAAGAGAATGGGTTCCCTTTTGAGTCTGGTTCCTGTCGAGGTTTCTTCCTCATGTCATCTCAGGGATTTTCCTCACCACTGTCACTTCAATTACGTAATTATTTTAAATCTACATCTTTATTTAGATCCCGATATTTTTATTTACTTACATACATTACTTTGATATAACATATTTTGTGCTGAACTAAAACAGTTTTTACCTACATGACTACTAATGTAAGTTCAATTCAAGTTTAAAATTGTGGTCAAAAAAAAAATTCTAGGATAAATCAACGCAACATGTCTTACGGTTTACAATCCAGCTTCAGTGTGCCTTAGAATAGATTTTACAAATGTCTTTAAATGTACTGGAGAAATGCACTTTGTTCTTCCAAAAGATTTAACCTCAGTTGATGTTAGATTGAAACCAAATGTCTATGTCTTTATAGCACATGATTTTATATCATCAAACCATTAAGTATGTGCTTGTGTCCTGTAATTGCTGACATTGTCATGTAAGCCTGTATTATGTATTTATGTTAAAATAAATATGATAAAAAAATTCATTTAATTAAAATTACTTGATATTCTTAAATGACTCTAATATAGCATTTTCCAGAAATAACTGTTTTCCTTTCTTCTTATAGAGTAATGCAGAATATACAATTTATAATAAACTATACAATATTTATTCAAGGATTTAGAGTAAAAAGTGTAAAAAGTAA
>JAOVVF010000047.1:23794030-23822847 GCA_028565595.1 Duopalatinus emarginatus
GGAACCTTTCACATACTACCTGTTACATACTAGGTATTCAGACGCACTACATCGTGTCGCATACTAGATTTGCATACGAACTAGTATGGGAGTATGCAATTTCGGACGCAGCCTATGTTCTGCCCTGCGATGGACTGGTGCCCTGTCTAGGGGGTATTCCTGCCTTTTTCCCAGTGATTCGAGGTGGACTCCATACAAACCACGACTCGGACAGGCGACGTGGATAAAGATAAAGACTGACTCACTTTATTAAACATTTATTTTTGATTTGTCATGACTATCAGTATCAAATGACAGACATTTTGCCGCAACGAAGCACTGTGTAGTAGCATGTAATGTATAAAATATTGATAAAACATGTATTATAGAATAAACTAAACCATGTAAAGTTAACGTGTGTATTTTTATAAACACATATTTAAACATTAACGCTCAAATCCACCATCACTTTCTCTGCATTTTACGCAGGCACTATTGCGGACAGCCCCACACAGCCGCCGCGGGGACCTGAACTTCAATGCGGAAGTGAAAGACAGGAAGTGCAGCCTAGGGATACTGTAGCATCTTTTGGAGGCTTGTTATAGCATTTTTTTATTATAATCTATATCTTTTTTTTAATTCCAATCAGCACTTTAATACTTATAACCAGTCAATATGATTCTTTTGGAAATAAATAATCGTATCATAGAGGAGACGCTAACGCTTAAATTCGACAGCGCGGCCAACGGGTGAGTGTACTCCGAGCTAATGCTAACAAGCTAACATGCTAACAGGCTAATGCATTTGTTAACGACACGCCTTGATACGGACCCACAGCAATATGAGGGCTTTTAAATAGAGAATAAATTGAAATGGCAAATTATTGAAGGCTCTTTAAACATGCTAGTTAGCAATATTTGACATGTGGAGTCTGAAATATAATAAAAATAAAAACAGGTTTGTGCTGTATCCATCAGCAGGGTCAGTACTATATCTGAGGTAACTGGTTATATAGCTATATATTAAGTGCATGTAGATTATAAATCATTTATTTACTGCTGTAATGCTTTAGTTATTTAACAGACACCCAGACTGAGTTGTCCTGCAGGTTGCATGACATCTGACACACATTAATGATCAAATAAATAAATAGACAGTGGAGTATTGTCTGCTTCGAGCATGTCAAACAGGTCACTTTAGCTTGTATTGGCTTGGTTTAGCTTGTCTTGTGTGTGTAAAATTCTTCCCCAAAGTGCTGTTTAATTGACATGTTTGGCTCCTTTGCTGTGTAAAGGTAGGTGACTCCACCAATCAGTCTCCAAACAGAGCTCTTGCCATATAAGGTGGTTTTGTGCATTGCTTGTAGTTCCCGCCCCTGACAGCTCACTGACTTCTCCACTGACTTCTCCCTCACACAGCAGCTTCTCACTTCCCCTCCGTCGACAACCGAACCACTGCTGCGGATCAGTTCAGACTCTAACTACAGTTATCACACACGATTCTGAGTTCTCACTTCGTACCGGTGTCATTTCTGTCATACCCCCAGCACCACCACCAACACAGACACACACACACACACGCACATCAGGCTTGTATTGTAGGTTATTACAGCGTTCGACCGTTCTGTTAGTTTCCACTTCATACTGGTGTCCTTTCTGTTATCTTTCCCCCCTACACACATCAAGCTTGTATTGTAGGTTATTATAGTGTGTGATCATTCTGTTAGCGCCCCCCCACGCCCAAATTGGGGGCCCTGCTCAAGAGCACTTTAGTCAAGTCTTACCACTTGTGGGGTTTGATTCTGTTAGTTCCCACATCATACTGGTGTCTTTTTTTGTTTTGTTTTTTATTTTCCCCTACACACACCGGGATTGTATTATAGCTTATTATAGGTTATGGACCATGTTATAACCTTTGACCATCCTTCAGTCCCCACGTCATCTTAGTGTCCTTTTTGCTTATTATAGGTTATGTAAGGTTTTGACCATTCTGTTATTTCCCACTCCATACTGTTGTCCTTTCTGTCGTCTTTTCCCCCACTGCAAACTTGTATTAAAGCTTATTATAGGTTTCGACCATTCTGTCAGTCCCCACTTTAGCCTGGTGATCTTTCTGTCGTCTTTTCCCCCACTGCAAGCTTGTATTATAGCTCATAGGTTATTGTAGGTGTTGACCATTCTGTTAGCCTCCGCCCACTCACACACGTTAAACTTGTATTTTAGCTTGCTGTAGGTTATTCAAGGTTTTGAAGATTCTGTTCCCACAACCTACTGTTGTTCTTTTTTTTCATTTGCTCACATCAAGATTGTGTTAAGCTTATTATAGGTTAGGTTTTGACCGTTCTGTCAGTTCCTACTTCATCCTAGTGTCCTTTTTGTCATCTTTTTACCCCTACACAAATTAACATTGTATTTTAGGTTATTAAAGATTTTGACCATTCTGTTAGTTCCCATAACCTACTGGTGTTCCCTTTTCATTTCCACCTAGACGCATCAACCTTGTATTAAAGCTTCTTATAGGTTTTGACCATTCTGTCAGTCCCCACTTTATCCTAGTGTCCTTTTTGTCTTCTTTTTCCCCCCTGCACATGTTAACTTTTTTTAGGTCTTTAAAGATTTGGACCATTCTGTCAGTCCCCATTCCATACTGGTGTTCTTTCTGTTGTCTTTTTCCCTCTGCACACACAAAATTTGTATTTTAGCTTATTATAGGTTTTGTTGTTTTTAGACTGATTTATGAACACCACACTTCCTGCAGAACAGTCCACAATTCCGAAGCGTTTTCCGAGGTGTAGGATTTCTGCGTTCCACAGCACATTGCATGACATCCCAGATGTGTTTGATAACATTGTGATCTGGCGACTGGTTTCTAGACATGTGTGATGGTGCATTAAACTGCTAAACAAACAGCGTACCATCTTGGAGCCACCACCACAGTGTATCGGTTATTCTGGTGCTTCATTGTATAAGTGAGCACACATAGGTAGATAAATGGACAGTACTGTGCAAAAGCCTTGTAAACTGAAGCCAGTAAATTACAGCTAAATGTGCAGAAGGTGGCACTTTTGTGTTCAATGGTCTGACGTGGAAGTCTGTGAGCTCTGACCAATCAGAAAGCAAGCTGCAGTTGTCCATCAGAAAATACTTGCATAGTCACATCTGTCATGAGTCATCTGAATGATGGCCTGATTCACTGACGGCTTTTATATTTCTCCCTGTGTGTTTCTGTAGCGTTATAAAGCAGAATCTGGTGATTATGAGCGGTCCCATAACACATGTCATGTGTTTATAGAGGAGAAGTACTGTCAGCTAGCTAGTTCAGACTGTATACACTGAAGTGCCAGAAAAACTGGTCCATACTTGGTAGGACTCCACAAGCTTGCGGAAACATTCTGTGGGTAATGAACACCAGACTTCCTGCAGAACGGTCCACAACTCCGTTGTATTCTGAGGTGTAGGATTTCTGTGTTCCACAGCACCTAAGATCTAGTGACTTTGGTGGTCATGGCAAAACCCCAAACTCAGATGAGAGTTCCTCTAGCCATAATTTGGTGTCTCTAGATGTGTTTGGTGGTGCATTGTTTTGTTGGAAGAGGCCAAACACATCAGAATGAATGCAGGACATGAACGGGTGAAACTTATCAGAAAGGAGACACGCATATTCACCAGTCAGAGATGTTTGTGGACATACCAGGGTTCCAATGGAATGCCAGCTAAACAAACCCCATACCATTATAGAGCCTGTACCAGTTTTATTTGTTAAATTCAGGTTCATGTAGCTAGCTTGATGAAGCTTGTTGTAAACCCTATTATTGTTCACGGAAGGTGTCTTCTCCAGTTTCAGCACAAAGCTTGTTACCTCAAGGAAAACGTCTTTAAGATGGAGTAGCTGGCACTTCCTGATTTCTCTGTAGCACTATTGTCTTATTAACTTCAGTTGGGTAGACAAAAGAGACACAGATGAGGTACCAACTGTTTATAGCCGTTATAACTCAAATCATAACAGGAACTAATTTGTCTTGCAGAAGTTGCACAACATGAAATGTAACTATAAATAGTTAAAAAGAGTGACGTGCCACTTGTGGGCTATCGTACCCTCCTTGGGAGATATTTCACACAGGGTTCCCACACAGACTTAAAGTCTTAAAATTCAACACTTTAAATGTAAGACCTTAAAAAGACCTAAAAACGGCCAGATTTTCATTCAAGGTCTTAAATTTAATTTTACCAAGTCTATTTTTACTTTCGTTAATTCCCGAGAAGTGCAGTCCGATCAGAATTTAGTTGTCAGTGTTTTAGGGGGTCTCCCGGTGTTGTGGTGATTGACCTACAAAGTATGTGGAAATGGCAGGCCCTGTTTTCAAAACTAGAAATACTTTATTAACTCCAGAAGGAAATTATTACAGTTGCAACAATTTATATGATAGAATAAACACTCATCATTTGTACACAATATGAAGCTCTCTGCACACTATGTAAGAAGACCATCAAGTTAGGGACCTTGGGAGTGAAAGTGCTTTTACACTAAAGTGGAGAAACACCAGCTTACCACAAACCTTTGAAACTGGTGCTTGGTGATTGGTGCTAAAAAGGAAGAACTTGTTAGTCTAACTCCCTGAAACCTGCAAGAACCTGTTCACAGTAATATAAGAGTAATGATGATCTGCTGATGCTCTAAATATCATCATCTGATCAGCTGCACCGCTGGGAAGGGAAAGATCTCACAGTATTTCCTCAAGACCGTAGTAGAGGTTCTCTGTTTGGTCACTTTTCACATGCTAGGTTAATCACAACCACGCTAGGATCATGTTTGGGGCTAGACACACTGATCAGCCATAGCATTACTTCACCCATCACTGTAGTGAAAGTGAACTATTTTCAATTAACCCAGCTGTGCAGTGAAACACACACCAGTGAACACTAGGCCCCAAATCATGGTGCCAGGGGAGTTAGAAACCTTGCTCAAGGGCACCTCATTCGTATCTTGCCCTGTGTGGGGATTGAACCCAGGACCTTCTGGTTGCCAGACCAGTTTCCTAACCACTAAGCCATGGCCCGGGTCATGGGTGCCCAAGGCTAACTCATCTGGATGGATGGTGAAGGCTAGATTGTGTGCTTCAAGCCAGCAGAAGGATTTGTTGCTAATGTGTTGGCGCCACCTTCAGAGACCTTGTGGAGTCCATGCCTCGACAGGTCAGAGCTGTTTCAATGTTCTGGCTGATCTGTGTATAAAGGAGAACAGAAGGAGACCCAGGCTGTTAAAATGGTCCCACCTGTGGCAGTAAAATTCACTGAGAGAATGCTGGACTTCACTGTCTGGAATGCTATGGCTGGTGTAGTAGTCCTGGTAAGTATACTGATACAGTTACCACTTGCATCATATTCTGTGAAGACATGATGTGTCCACCTAAGAAGACCATTCTTAGGTACAGTAATGGCTAGCCATGGATTGCTGATGAAGTGAGAGTGCTCAGATTGAATAAAGTCTAGGAATACTAACCACACCAGACATAAAGGAAGGCAACCTGGCAGAAAATAATACAGGGCTGAAACAGATGAGCCCCCAAGCACCTGCCTTCTGCAGTCTGGCCAACCAGATGAACCAGTTTTGTCTCCTTATTGGCCATCTATCATACCTGTCAGTCATCAGTAGCTACTCAATCAACACATGCTCCAGCAGTTAGGAGCCTTCTCCCACGGACATCTTCTTTTCAGTACTCCTTCAACTTCACACCAAAGACAAGAGTTGTGTCCGAAACCCTCTCCCTATGTTCAACCATCATCCTCACTGTCAGTGAAGGATAGAAGGATGTGTACAAGATCTTCACCAAGCAGCAGGACCAGGCTGTGTGAGCTTTACGACATGGGGTGGGTCCACGAGCCCCTGGATCCATGTCTTCATTACCTGGCAGGGGCAGTGCCATGATTGAGAAGATGGTTTGTCCAAAGCGAGGCTCAGCCATTGCACTCAGGCTTGCCGACCTTTGCAGATTTCCCAAATTCGGGAATCTCGACTGCATACTTTTCTGATAGCAGGGGACTGTGTTCTTATTCTCCCCTTTTATGAGCCGCTGTAGGCTTGTGGTTAAGGAAGCAGCCTTGGGACCAGAAGGTCATCGGTTCCACAACCGACAAGATTTGACTGAACTGCCTTTGTGCAAGGCACCTAACCCCCAACTGCTCCCTGGGCTTACTGCCCCTGGTGTGTTCACTAGTGTGTTTGTGTGTGTGGTCCACTGTGTTCCACTTCCCAGTGGTTGGTGTTCACTTCACTTTCACTTTCATTACCTACAGTGACCTCAAGTCAGGACACACTTTTGCCAGACAGGATTTTTTTTGTCTTTTTTTCCTTCTTGTGAAATGCTTAAGTAAGCTGGTGTTAGAAATTTGACAACTTGTCCTTCCTGTAACCTTTTTTACAGTCTCCACATTGATTCGTTTCTTTAAAAATGGGCAAATTACAGAGTATCAGCAACGGCTGCAGAACTGTAAACATGTTTTACATGAATAACATGTCAGGATGTGTTTGTTTAACTTGGTGCATTCGTATACACCGAAATGCAAAACGAAAAACTGGTACGGATATGTAGTGGCTTCATAATGGTTCAGGGTTTGTTTAGCTGGCTTTCCAAGGGACTCCTGGTATGTCTCTCTGGCAGGTGAACACTGTGTGCCTCCTTTTCTGACCAGTTGCACCCATTCATGTCCTGCATTCATCCTGATGGGTTTGTCCTCTTCTAACAGGACAATGCACCACCACACAAGTCTAGAGACACTAAATTATGATTAGAGGAGTACACCTCAAGAAATGTGGCATTCATTGCCTACATTGGGGATCTACCAAGTATTAGACAGGTGCACCAGTTTTTTTGGCACTTAGTGGTAAATGACATAGATCCACTGGAGGAGTGTCAATCAAGTTTAATTAATTAATAAGTACATTAGGCCACGCCCAGGCAGGTCTCGAATCAGCCTGACCATAGTGTCCAAACTGGACCGTTGTGTTTTATTACATTTATAATACCCCTAATTACTGACCGTCTGATTAAATTCTTCTTTTCTCTTTTGTATGTTTAGGAACAAGCCGGAAGCAGTGGAAGTTACATTTGCTGGTAAGTGTGTGTGTGTGTGAGAGAGAAAGTAAGTGTGTGTACATGTGTTTTACATGTTTGTGAAGACCAAAAAGCCCCCCCACAATGATAGCAATATCTGATATTTTGGCCCCTGTGCCCCTTTAAGCTGGCACAAGCTGGCCCCCAATTTCCTTTACAATTCTAATGAATTAATTGCACTAATAGTTATGTCTGAGGAAGGTCCTCACAAGAAGAGTGATGAAAAAAAGTGTTTAAAAAAAAAACCTGACACAGACAGAAGATGGCACAATTATCAAAAACCCATATTGGAAACACAAAAGTGTTGTCACACCTGTTCACATACAAAAGAGAGAAATGATGTATAAAGAGTTGAGTGTAAGATATTTCTACATCTGTAGAACAATTACAGCATGTGTCTGTGTGTGTGTGTGTGTGTGTGTGTGTGTGTGTGTGTGTGTCAGTTACATTGGGGTTGTAACATAAGCAGGTACAGTTTGATGTGTGATGATTATGTCCTGTTATCTGTTTGAGCCCAGATTTCAAAATGTTTAGTGACGTTTGAACGCCGTTTAGAGCCCGGGAGTGATCCAGAGGTCTGATCCCTCAACCTGTTAATAAAAAGAGTCGACAATTAGATGGTCTGAATCATCTGAGCTATTCACTGTCTTTTATAGGGAATAAAACACCAGATAGATAAGTCTAATGTCCATCAGCATGCATGAAAGTAATGCATGGTTTCCGCAATCAATTTCATGGTTTGTAATTCTACAACATGAATGCAGAGCTTTGATTATGTCCTTAACTGAATCCAAGATATATATATATATATATATATATATATATATGTGTGTATAATGTAGTGATTTATTATTACAGAGTAAAGAACTTTCTCTCATTGTCCTTAAAAACATGCATTCGGATCCACCATGACCCTGAACAGCACAATGCGCTTACTAAAGATGGGTCAATGCACTAATAAGGAAATGCCGTCATTTGTTTGTTTTTGATTGATTGGTTTTAAAGCCTAGTGAGCTGCCTTGCTGTCCACTGCCTACATAAACAGCTGCCTAAGTAAAGAAGATTCTAACATCCATCGAACCTGAGAAGGCATTTCTAGTCCTGGTGAATCAGAATCGATTCAAAATGCCCAAAATTGATTTTAATATGTTTAAGTTTCATTTCTTTTTGCCAGTTCTACTCCTGAGCGTACTGCGTATCACACTACGTGTCCACTCGGCCGCCATAGAAGAGGGCAGTGTAGGCCACCGTACAGCAAGCTAGTTAAGCAGCTCCCTTGCCAGCGGACTCAATTCAAAAACAAAATTATATAAAAAATAATTGCAGTAATGCACTATGACTTTAAAGTCTGTGTTTTATTTTTTTAGTTAAAAGTTAATGTACTGCGGCAGAATAAATTTTAAATTTACTTTTGTATTAATATATTTTGAGTTATTTGTTCATTGTTCATTGTTCATTTGTTCATTTGTCCAGCTTTTTTTTTTTATTTAAGAAAAAGCCAGACAGCTAAGCAAACCTCATACTGGTCATACTGGTCATCAGAATTTTGTGCGCAGTCCTGTTTTTGGTATAAATATAAAATGATGCAAAAAGTTTTGATACAATAAGGAACCTAGAAGTATTGTTTTAAATAAATGTTATATTTGTTTACATTGTCTTTTTTATCTTGTCACCCACATAATTTAAACACAATTTATAAACCATTTGAATAGAAAAATGGTTCCTGAATCGAAAATCAATTCTGAATCGAATTGTAACAAAGTTAACCCAAGGCCATTCAGACCAATGGGCTGAGGGGACAACACCCGCCATCTACATTTCTGTGTACTGAAAATGGTTACCCAAAATTGCAAATAAACATCACTTGTACGTCTTTATAAAAATTACAATTTAATAACAATTATTAGCTGCTCCACTTTCTGCTGAATGCTGGGATTGCCTTCACAGCTGAGGCAGCACACTGAGCTCGTTCGATATTCGGTCTGAATAAGGTATCTCAGTAGGCAGCATTGTAAGGCTTTTTGAGTTAAGACCGGCGTCTTCCCAGGAGCACACATTGGATGATGTAAAATGTTGTCTATGATGTTTAGATAAACTGTAATGTTGTACTCTTTTTGGTTTGTTTTGCGTTTTTAAGATTTTGATGGCGTTCTGTACCACATCTCAAACCCCAACGGTGACAAGACCAAGGTGATGATCAGCATCTCGCTGAAGTTCTACAAAGAGCTGCAGGAGCACGGGGCTGACGAGGTACGAGCTTCTGAATACAGTTGCATGTATTTGTTAGCATGTGGTGCTTTTATCAGGCTGATTCATGGATGTGAGAGTCGGGCCTAATTGTACGCTCACACCGGCTCACATTGCCAAAATCACTCGAGCCAAGCATTTGTTTCCATGGTTTCACTGATTGGGGGGGGGGGGCGCAGTATGGTGTACTCAATCACGTACTCAAGCAGTACATACTGACTTCGAAGCAGTGTGTACTGTTTTACCGTTAAAGCAGTACGCAATTCTATTATGTGAGCGAGCACTCGGACGCACTAGATCCGCCATCTTTCCAATGTCATGTGACACATGACATCACATCACAGCCGTTTTTTTAATCCTCAAATGTACTTACCTTAGAATGTATTTTTTTTTTTACATCTGAAGAAATTATTAATATAGACATACAATAAAAATACTTTTATGTTGCTCAGCTTCAGTTCCAAACGTCTGCGCTGCTCGAATTGCATTATGGGACAGAACAGTGTGCTCAGTTCACATACTGCAAAATGTCTCCCCATGCAGTGTGTCATCCGGGAACTTTTCAAGTCACGCTTGCGTACTGCTTCCGATTTTGCATGCAGCCAAAGTCTCCACAAGACCTCTGAAGGTGTGATGTGGTATCTGTGGCGTGGCACCGAAACCTTACCAACAGATCCTTTTGTAGATCTTCTGTGGGACTGGACAAGCCAGTCTAGCCTTCACTCTCCACATGTACCACTTCACATAATCTGATCCCGTCATTGGTTTTAATGTTATAGCTTATGTGTCTCTGCTCACAAGGGCACCAGAGACCCAAAGCAATCGCAAGAAGGTCAACTGTTGTAATATATTGTATTAAATGGCATAACAGTGCCATAATAACAGTATAACAGTGCAAAATCTTGATCTGAGATGCCGTCCCCATAGTTTATTCAGCGGTGGCCCTGACTGGAGGCTTTGTTACACTTAGATGGAGGCAGACTGACATTTTGTGCATGACATAAAGGCCACAAGCAGCAGTTACACACCTCTATTGTCAGCCAGCTGATCATATAGGTCATGCTACATGGTATACAGTCTGGGTTAGTGTTTAACAGTTCACTCCCTGTGATAGCGGGTTCCTTGTTCTGGTTCAATCCACGGTCACAAAAAGTACTTACTAGTACTCTAAACATCACAGTTAGCAACTTTACCTAGTAGGAGCAGTAGTATTTTTGTGTGTGAGAGTAATTCAGGGTTGACTAACAGTCTAATAATCATCCGAACTGGGAATGGTAATAGTCTGGAACGCCAAACTCCACTTGTGAGAGGAAAATTGGTGTTTTGCCTTTCAGATCGTTCTGCAATTTTAAGCAAATGTTCTGTAGAGGAGTGTCATGTTGACTTAATTAAACAGATGCCAGTACAGTCGTGGAGTACACTGTGGGGTATTTTAATTATATTAAAATAAAATAATGCTATTTAATTTAATTGCTCTTTGTCTGTCTATCTATCTATCTATTAGTGGTGGAGACTGAAGTATACTACAGGGTTATTGTGGTTTATTTTAATTTCATTTAATTAACCAATTTACCCATCAATCTGTTTATTTATAATAATTATTAATATTTATATTATTTTATTAACGCATTAATGATTAATTTATTAAACAAAGGCCAGTATAGTCATAGGAAGACTGGAGCACTGGAGCATTTCATTTTAACAATTTAATTAATCTGTAATTTAATTATCTATCTATTATATAATGTTATTATTTATTTATTATTTGTTTTATTGCTTATTTTATTTATTATTTTATATTTTATATATGTATTTATATAATAATATTTATATTTATTTTTATATATTGTTTTAAAGTTTTTTTTAAAATGCTTTTTTTAACTGTACACACGTACATGGAAGTTCTCAGTTGTTTTCTCCTAGTATCTCCGTTCCCATAGTCCCAAGTTCCTATAAAAACACACTGATCTGGACCTGATTATCGATCAGATGATCTCCAAGTAAATATTTTCGCTGCAGTCACACGTTAAAGCAGCACTGTTTTTATTTTCCTTGTCCGTGTTCAAGAGGATGATCACATTCAGGACTATAAAAGCATTGTGCGGTTTTGCAACAGGAAGCGTCTCTGAGTCACCACCGATAGAGGAAGTCACACGTTTTACTGAAGAGTTGCGCATTATTTCCCAGGAGACACAGTTGTGTGAGCCTCTGAGAGACTCTTCTAAATTAGAGTTAAAAAGATGTTCTGGGTTTTGCCTTATCGTGATGGATGTGGTGCGCTGCTTCCAGACAATGCAAACCAATATTCAAACCACGCTTCTGCATGCTATGTGGCAAATGAAACGCAGGCGTGGCACGTGCAAACTGGATGCAAATTCGGAGGAAACGGGGAGCTTCTGCACAATGTCCTAAATCACAAGGAGGCATGAATGCCACTGATAGAATTGATAGCATTCAGCTGTGATTGGGTGCATTGATCAGATGTTCTGAATTAATAGCATGACACATTTCTGGTAAAATGAAGGCCATCGCCATGGCTTTAATGACATCAGATATAATAATACATACAGTGATAAAAGCTTTGCTGAAACGGAGAAAAGATCAAAGATTTCTGACTTTATTATAAAAAGGTCCAGCTGTTTGATTTTGAGAGATTGTGTGGTTTAAATCAGTGTATTTGTTTATGGAGAAAAACACCGTGTGTAACGTCATCACGAACGTCACGTGTTGCAAATCAGGCCTTTTGTTTGCCTAAGTTTGACGTCCTTACCTTTTTTAAACTGATGAGAGATGCACAACCCGACAACAACTGCCAGAACTGATTAATTAAACAGCAACTGGCTGTATAAACTGGACAATTTCTGCTCGGATCTTGTCAATGTGTAATAATTTTGTCACATTATAAAATATAATCAGAAAATAGTTTTGAGTAAGTAATAAGTTGAGATTCTTGCAAGTTGAGACTACAAATCTGCTGACACACAAAGTACTAAATCAGGCCTCATGTCTGAAACCACAGACATAAATATGGGGCGTGTCCCAAATCGTAAAACATATTTGATAGATAGACAGATTGACAGTACAAGGCCATGAAATGTAATTAGCAGAAGTGTGAATAGTAGTGTTGTGCAAAGACAATGAAATGTCCAGAGTCTATGGCTGGCCCGAATACCTTTTTTATTTTTTTTAAAACAATCACATTTAAAAAGATTACAAAACGGATTCATATACAAAATAAGTTAAATAAGAAAAAGAAAAGCAGGACAGTATGTAGAAACAAAGAACAGTGACATTATTTAGCTGTTAAAAAAAAAAGAGTTCTGTAAACACCAAACTTTTAATAGTTTAAAAATAAATCATATTATTATGGATTAAAAAGAAGCTTAAACAAATGCCAAAAAATTAAAAAATACTAACTGTAAGAAATTTAACAATGGAACAGGAGTAGCACCGATCATCACAGCAGAGCACACATTAAAAATGAACATTAAGTTAAAAAAAAAATTCTCTTAAACAAAATAATGCGATCTCCTTGAACAATTCAAATAAAAAAAAGAAATTTAAATAAAGTAATATGAAATTAAATTATTTAACAAGCTAATAAGAGTATTGCTGCTAAAATAGTTAGCAGCACAGCACAAACATTTACACTTTATTATTCAAGATATTTACATTTTTATTTAAAGTGTAATAAATGTAATAAAATAACGCTACGTCCTGCCATTAAAGCTTTTCGGCATTTTGCTTCTCTTATACCGCCATTAACCTGAACTAAAGTGTGATGTTAAAGTGAGGTGGAGCTACGGAAGGGGGGAAAAAGAATATTCAGGTCAGGGCTCTGTGTCCCAAATTGTCCAAAATGTCTTTATATAATGAAGCGTTAAGATTTCCCATTAATGTAACTAAGGATGCTGGACCAGCCCATGAAAAACAACCCCACAGTGTTATCCATCCTCCATTAAACAACACACTCGTTCTCCTGGCATTTACTAGGTGCTTGATTTTACACACTTGTGGCAATGGGACTGAACAAAACCCCTGAATTAGGTGATTAAGAGATGTGTCCCAGTACTTTTGTCCTTATAAATAAATCACATAAACATGGTCCAAACATATGTTATGATGGTTTACAATCAGAGGGTTATTAGTACAGCAGTCCATCTGTTGACTCTGCTGTGATGACTATAATGATTAAAATTACTGAATAGGGTATTAAATGTAATGATGATGTTTGGTTTCAGCTTCTGAAGAGGGTTTATGGAAACTTCCTGGTGCCAGCAGAAGACGGTAAGATAAGAAACTTTAATATATTCGCTAGTTTTGTTTCTAAACTGGGCATGTGGGATAAAATCTGATATTTTTTAATTTATTAATGTTGTTTTTTTAGGTTACAACGTGTCTTTGCTCTTCGACCTGGATTCGCTGCCAGCCAATAAGGAGGAAATGATCCACCAGGCAGGCATGCTGAAGAGGAACTGCTTCGCATCTGTGTTCGAAAAGTACTTCAAGTTCCAGGAGGAAGGACGCGAGGGCGAGCAGCGAGCCGTCGTCCATTACAGAGACGACGAGTCCATGTAGGTGACCTCAGTCAGAAGATTTACGGTTGTGTATCGCTCGTGACGCTTCGTTGTTTGTTGTGGAGATTTGATTTGACTTCATGGTTACTAGATCGTCCCAGAGGATACTGGAATTTGTCCTCGGTTACGGTTTTGTCTCCTCAGCATGTCTCTGTCTTCTCTGGTTTCAGGTACGTGGAGGCGAAGAAGGATCGTGTTACCGTCGTGTTCAGCACGGTCTTCAAGGATGACGATGATGTCATCATTGGAAAAGTGTTCATGCAGGTGTGTATCGCTGGAGATTTTCAGCTCGGACACCATCGCAACTGTCTCACTCTTAATACCTACTGGGGACACGTCCTAAACAACACACGATTCACTATATCGTCCTTATAAACATATTTCTCAGCATTACCCACAAAAAAATGTCTCGTTATTGCCGGTCTACGTTGGACGTGTCCCAAATGTCTTACTGTTGTCAGTGCTCTGTGGGCGTGTCCCAAAACGTGAATCCAAATCACACTCACTATTTATAACATATAACAAATTTTTTATAACACCCTGTGCAATATATGAGACACACAAACACCATGAGAAACATAGTGTGCACACTGTCTATATAGGCTGCATAAGGACCATAACAAGTGTACATTGTGGGCATGTCCCAAATAACTGTTCACTATAAAGGGGCTTATAAATCGCATTGAATACATTGACCATGGAAGTGTTCATATCACATGTCCTATTGGCCAAATAGCGCACAATAAACCTATACACTGTGGCCTTGTCTCAAATCGCACACACATGGTAAAAATGAAAAGTGAACCACTTATTGATCACTGTGCTTGGACACACCAAGGAATTTGATCTCCACGCCCAAGCGGCAGTGAGCACACTTATAGCAGTCAGCAACCAAGTCCATGGTGCCTAGGGAGCAGTTGGCGTGTCCCAAATTGCACACCCTAATGCTCAAGGCTGCTTTCTTAACCACAAGCCTACGGCTGCCCCTAAACACCGTAACATTCTAGAACCCCTACCCCTACAGCCCTTGATGGAAGTATCCCAAATCACATGCTCAGTTTACTATATAGGTCACATAAACACCATCATCACTACTCGGTCTACTGTGGATACTATTTACTTCATAAGGACATAAACACAGTCAGTAAGGCCCACACCTTGCATGTCCCAAACCACACACCCTCTTCATTCCAAGGGCCACATATCCCCCGCATAAGACCCTCAGAAATTTCCTCTTTGTATGAGTCCCAAATCACTATGCAGTCCATATAAATAGCATTACAAATGCCTGTCACAGACATGTCCAAAACTGCATGGTTTGTTTTCCCTAGAACCCACGTTAATACTATCACAGATGTCAATCATGGGCGTGTCTGAAATCACATATACCCTGTTCACTATACAGGCCGCATGAAGACAGTCTACTGAGGGCGTGTCCCAATTCACATCTCTTATCTAGATATATCTGTGAAGATTATCAGGATGGACAAAACAGAGCTCATAACAGTGTATGTGGGACTAGGTTAACACACACAGACTGCTGAGAGTGTGTGTGAGTGTGAGTGAGTGAGTGGCCTGCTCCTGCATGTCCTCACTCGTTGGCCCTTATGTACATCTTTTCCACAATGGAATGTTGACACCTTCTGAATTCATGCATGGTTTTTCAGTTATGAGTGTGTGTGTGTGTGTGTGTGTCTGTATGTCTGTATGTCTGTATGTGAGAGAAAGCGCAAGGTGTAGGGTTTCTGTGTCTTAGTGGTTAGGAAACCGGTCTCGATCCCCGCCAAGGGCAAGACACGACTGAGGCGCCCTTGAGCAAGGAATTTAACTCCCACAACTGCTTCCTGGGTTTGGGGCTGCCCCCCGCTTCGGACAAGTGTGTACACTGCCCCTCTAGTGTTCACTGGTGTGTGTGTGTGTGTGTGTGTGTGTGTGTGTGTGTGTGTGTGTGTTTCACTGCACGGATAGGTTAAATACAGAGGTCACATTCCTCTGTGTGCAAGCACAGTAGCAAATAGTTCACTTTCTTTCACCGCACGTTTCATGGCATCCCATGTTTGATAATTCTGAGATCTGATGACTGGGTATTCAGATGAGTGTTCCTCTTACCATAATTTGACGTCTCTAGATGTGTGTGGTGGCTCATTGTCCTGTTAAAAGAGGCCAAACCCGTTAGAATGAATGCAATTTGTAGACGTACCAGGGGTCGCATGAAATGGCAGCTAAACAAACCTCATATTATTATAAACCCACAACCAGCTGTTACAGTATATATATTTTTTTTTTTACAGCCTGTACAATAATCGGTTAATACAAAAACAAATGATCAGCGTATACAAAAACACTTTTGACAACGCTCTCTTGTTATACAGCTATATGTTATCACTGCAATATAGGACACAGAGCATAAAACCTGCATTTGTGGTCCCTGTCGACTTTTTATATGTGAACTTTGAACTTGTCGATTCACCCAAAAAAACAATAATTTTTGATTAAACTCACCACTTTACAACTAAAAACCAGAAGCTTTGACAATGGATCATTTCTTTTATCATTTATGCACAGATACAGTGATGCTAATACATGTCCTGATTTGTTATTTTTCCCCCCGTAGGAGTTTAAGGAGGGCCGGCGTGCGAGTCACACAGCTCCTCAAGTGCTGTTTAGCCACCGAGAGCCCCCTCTGGAGCTGAAGGACACTGACGCCGCAGTGGGAGACAACATCGGCTACATCACCTTCGGTATGTATATGTTTAACACGTACCATACACTCTCTCGTGCTGACAATAGTGAATTAGAGCTGTGTATACAGCCATCTCACACAAAAGCAGCCGATTTAAAAGAAAAAAGACTTGAAGTGTCGTAGTTAGCAGACAGAACAGCTTCATTGTGCCGCATTTTCATATATGGAACTGCACCGATCAGCCATAACATTAAACCCACTCGCCTGATCAGCTCTGGTCCATCGAGTCATGGACTCAACAAGACCTCTGAAGGTGTTCTGTTGTATCTGGGACAAAATGTTAGCAACAGATCCATTTGTGGAATCTTCTGTAGGATAAGTCCAAAACTGTCTACTTAAAGAACCTCCTTAGTAATTTTGTTTCTAAACCTATTTATTATCAGACTTGTTTAGTATATAGAGTGTCTTTCATCCACATCCCTGTGAAATAGCTTATAATATATAAAGTATACATCATCTTGTATTAAGCCTAATTAACCACCATTACAGTCTGTAATGTTTTCTGTTATCGTACTAATCGTTATATTGCGGTATGTTATGTGCTTTATAATTACTCTTGGGTTTAATAAAAGATTTTGTTTTCTCGTAGTCCTGTTCCCTCGTCATACCAACGCCAACGCCAGAGACAACACCATCAATCTCATCCACACCTTCCGTGATTACCTGCACTATCACATCAAGTGCTCTAAGGTCAGTTCTGCTTTTACATACTTGCCTTGATAACACAAACTATACAGTCACCTACTTTATACCAGATTCAATCAGCTGATTATAACAACTGTCTCTCAACTTTTTTTATTTTTTAAATAAGTATCTACAATAACCATATCCAGTAATAAATAATAAATGCTTAATGCGTGCTGTTTGTGGAGACGACGTGTGGAATAAATGATGTGCTCCAATCCATGATGCCGTGATGCCAGTGATTGGCTGGCTTTTTTTGATTTGTCATTCAGAATAGAAACCGTAGCTTTCAAAAACACAGCGATTTGCATGTGGCATTAACTATTTTCCCCTGTCTGTTTCAGGCTTACATCCACACCCGCATGAGAGCCAAGACCTCCGACTTCCTGAAGGTTCTGAACCGTGCTCGCCCCGATGCTGAAAAGAAAGAGATGAAAACGATCTCGTGAGTATCCCAGCGAGAGCAAATGTGTGGTTGTGGGTGTGGTTGTGGTTGTAATGGTATTGATTATACTGCTTTCTCCACTATGGGGCAGGCACGAGACATGTGACACGTGTAGGGCAGAATTTTCCTCAATCTCTGTCCCTACAGTATTAAGGAGAATTGAGGAGGTTTAGGAGTTTGGCAATAAAGGATGATCTTGAAGTAGCCCCTCTACTTTGAGAGGAGTCGGTCAGTGTGATTTGGGAGTCTGGTAATGACTTCACCTGTCTAGCAGAAGCACAGCCGAGTGTCACCACGCTTCAGCGTTGGTCAACGAGCCATATGCCTGAGAATCTCTTTAGAAGGAGCGGTAGTAACGAGTCGTTCAAAGAGTGTAAAACAGTAATAAAGAAAAAAAAAATAAATATTGTCCGCAGTTTCACTACATCAGATAACAAGACGAAGGTATAACTCTTCATCTGTATGGTTATTGGTGCTAGAATATGCTGAAAAAAAACAACAACAGTGAAGTAAAGTGATCTAGTGGGTTCACTTTATAAAGTCTATATGGTAATATCACCAAAATGTCATTCAGGTCTAAAATAGGTAAAAAAAAGAAAATGTTTAGATAATTTCTAAACATATAAAATGTATGCAGTTTGAGAGGCAAACAGGAAAAAAAATCCATCTGCACTATTTTTATAACAAAACTTTTAAAAATGTTAAAAATAAATAAATAAGAAAATCTAAGGCCTTTACCCCAAATTTCATGACAATTTTTTTTTTCATTTCATTTCTCATTTTCATTTGTATATAAATTTTAAAAACAACAAATAGTCTATAGAGCTTTAGATGTTTGTTAGTGCAGGGGATCAAACCTGGAACTGGAAATGTTTACATACGCCTATCAGATATAACATCAACCTCCCACCCAAACAACTATCAGATGTCAAGGCATGGACTCGACAAGAGATCTGACGGTGCTCAGGTGTATCTGAAACAATGACATTAGCAACAGATCCTTCTGTGGATCTTCTGTGAGGTCAGACTAGACAGCCTGGCCTTTACCCTGCTACTATGTACGAGTGAGCATTGTGTTTCATCCTTACACTCCCATGGGGACCTATCAATATTAGCCTGGTGTTCCACTTTTTCTAGCACTTCAGTGTATGCAGTTTACATGATTGGTAGGTCCTTCACAGGGCATGGACTCAAGCTTGAGGAAATATTCTGCAGAACAGCCCACAATTCTGAGATCTGGTGACTTGGGTGTGAATGACAACCCTAAACACAGACGAGTGTTCCTCTAACCATAATTTGGCATCTCTGGACATGTGTGGTGGCGCATTGTCCTTTTAGAAGACGCCAGACCCATCGGAATAAAAGCAGGACATGGACGAGTGTAACTCGTCAGAAAGGAGGCACACGGAGGGAGCATTCACCATTATAGAGCCACCACCAGTATATGTATTCTGCACAGGCTCATCTGTACCAGTTTGTCTGGCACTATGGTGTATATCTGGATCATCTGGCACTTAAAGTTTCAGTTTTAGGGATAAAAGTGCTACCTTGCCATGTCTAGTTGACCGATTATAAATTCAGATTTTTATCAACCATGATCAACTGACATTTGTACGTAAAAGAAAAGCTTTTTTTTTTTAGCTCGGTTTCAGAGGAAAAACCACAGAGTTATAGACACTGAGACAATAATGTCTGACTTCCTCTAAACTCCAGCCAAAGTCATCAAACTTCCAGCCTTGGCAAAAATATTTTCTCTTTCACTTTTTGCTTCATCCGTGCTTTCGGATATGTTTTTGCCATCCCGCAAGGTTTTCAAGCAGCCTTACAGGGAAGCAGGTTTATTTTTGGTCTGCTGATTTAACTTTTATGGTCACAAAGTCCAGAGTAGCAGGAAGTTCCCTGGTTTGTATGTTTCCTGTGCGTTAATGTTTAAACTGCAAGTGTCTTGTCAACACGGGCCGCAGAAAATGCAGCAGGACAATCAGCACTGGACAATATACAGTACAGTATAGTGTGTAGTCACAGTATTTGACATGACTGCCTGACTGAAAATGAGCACAAAGTGGCTTCACAACAGCAGATTGGAAAAACAGCAGGCAGATTGGAAAAAAGGTAACCCCGTGGCATGGTTGTTGGCACCATATAGGCTGGTTAGAGTAATACAGAAACAGTAATACAGTGAAGTGAAAGTGAGCCATTTGCCTACTGTGCTTACACACAGAGGAATGCAACACACACACACCAGTGACCACACTTGCCCGGAGCCGGGGGCAGCCCCACACCACGGTGCCTGGGGTGCAGTTAGGGGAGTTAGAGTCATGTCTTGCCTGTGCAGGGATCAAACCTGGGACCTTCCGGTCATGAGAACGGCTCCCTAACCACTAGGCCACAGCTGCACAAGTGATGTCCTGGGATTTTGCCACTGCAGCCTCTAGACTTTACACAGAATGGTATAGAAGACCAAAACATCCAGTACGTGGGAGTGTTTTGAGCAGAAACACCATGTAGATGACTGAGAAAAAACAAACAGATTGAGGTGCTTTTCTGCTCAGCATAGTTGTAAAGTGTGGTCATTTGAGCTACCACAGCCTTACTGTCCTCTGCAACCAGAGTGCACGATATGTCAAGCATATACTGAAGCCAGAAAAACCAGTACGGACAAAGAAAACAACCCTCTAACAGCTGGTGGTGGCTCCAGTATGGTATGGGGTTTGTTTAGCTGGCATTTTATGGGACGTCTACAAACTACTCCTTTTTGTTGAGTCTGGTGGTCTGACAAGTGAGACTTATGTTTGTTGGTGCCCAACATAAGTGCCCCGGTATTGTCCCCTCTGTCAGAATGAAGCTAAGTGAAAGCAGTAGCAAGTTATGAGACTGCCAAAATCCAATTTTGGTCGGCGATGAACCCCTTTTTTAGATTTTGACCCTCGGGTCACAGGATTATCAAGAGGTCTGGACCAGAGATTATACTGGATTATTGTTATTTTGTGGAGATACTATAATCAAAGCGGTATTACTCCAATTGAAGACAAGATCTCAGATTTATAGGCATGCAAAAATCGTCCCCGCCACCCCTCACCTACGAGCGGATAATTGACTGTGTTGACAGTGAGTAATGAATTTAACACTGCTGAAAGTTAAATATCTTATATAATCATCATTTAATAAGTCAACTCCTTAGTTAACTCTCATTCATAAAGCTGGATTTTTGGTGGTTGGCTGTTTTATCCCCCTGTTTCTTTATTCCATATTCTAAAACAGTGGACAAAACCAAGTTACTTTGTATCTTGTATGGAAATGAAGATATGACCCTTCAAAATCCCTTACGGATCATAGCGGCAAATCACGAGTACAGAAAGAAGGCGTGGCACCTAAAAGAAATAATAGGAGATTTTCATCAAAATCTGAGATGGTAACCTGGAAACTTTAGATAAAGGTTTTGCTTTCCAGTTCAGAATGTTTTTCCACATGCCACAAATGTAAAGCAGAACTGTTTGCGTGTTAAATTTCACCAGCAAAACTGGTTCACATGAAATCTTCATCATTTTAACCTTGAAATCTGAGGTCTGTTATAGCCTGTGGCTTGTGTCTGCAACCAAATCACAGCCATAATGTTAGGTACAGTAGCACATTCCCTTTATGTTCCAGCTAACTGAGTAGACAATGCATAGTATTTTGGGTATGCATTATTTTCTTGTCAAGTTTAAACCCAACTGCTAAAGCATTCAAGGTCTCACGATTTGTTTAGCTAATTCTTCTTTCCTTTCTTTAGGGGCAAGACATTTTCTCGCTAAGGTGACACAGCGACCAAACATGCTTACAGGACCAGCCAGTGCTACCCGAGTGCTCCGTGGACTACAACACCCGGATTCGGACAGCGCTTGTAGGCTCCTAGATGCTTGCAAATCTTTCAAGGAACAAAATAAATTTCCTCTGAGTTTTCACACAGTTCGACGATAAAGAAAAGTCGTAACCCTTTTTATACAGCCATTGGTAAATTGGACATTTGGTACTTTTTCTGCGCCTTCTCCGCTGTAATCTGCCCTGTCCCGTCTGTCAAATGTTCATGCAGTATTGCTCCATGTCTGTACTATTGTCTTTGACTTTGTGCCAGATTACCTGTCTGCCTTCGAGCTAATAAATAAACCAGTCTTAGAGAGACTGTGTGTTGATGTGCTTCAATTAAAAGTCGCCTCATGGAAAAACAATTACCGCGGTCTGTGTATTTCATTTGCCTATTCATCTGAAATAAAAGACAGGCGCCATGGAGGCACAGTGGGTAGCGCTGGTTTGAATCCATGGTTGCGCAGTCAGGATCCTATCTGTGTGGAGTTTGCATGTTCTCCCTGTGTATGTAGGACTTACCTCCAGGAGGCACCTCCTGACAAAATTATTTAATTCTCAGGAATCGGCTACTTTTATAAACCCGGTAGTGAACATATAAGATACAGAATGCACATCAGGGGTCAGAGCTCTTTTATTTATTTTATTTATTAAACAGCTAGACATTAGGCAGAAATGTCTATTTAAAAGAGGTTTGCATGTTCTTCCAGTGTCTGTTTGGGTTATCTCCAGGAGCTCCGGTTTCCTCTGACAGGATAAAGACATGAGGTCGGGGTGAATTGAAGATACTAAATTGCCCCTTGGTGTGTGAATGTGTGTCTAGCCTGTGATGGACTGGTGAGTGTTTCCCTACTGTCTCTCCTGTGAATGCTGGGATAGACTCCAACACCCCCCACAAGCCAGTCATAGGAGAAGAGGTTTGTAGACCGAATGAATGAATGAATTATATTAGACGCACCCCAAATATGAAAATTTTTAAGAATAATAATATTACACAGGAATATTCTGTAGGTAATGAACGCCATACGTCTTGCAGAACGCTCCACGATGCTGTTGTATTCCGAGGTGTAGGTTTTCCATAGCACGTTGCATGGCTTCTCAGATCTGTTCACTAAATTCGAGATCTGGTGACCTGGCAAAACCCCAAATTCAGGTGAGTGTTCCTCTAACCATAATTTGTTGTCTCTAGATGTATGTAGTGGTGCATTGTCCTGTTGGGAGACACCAAACCAATGAACTGGTCTAACTCATCAGAAAGGAGACACACATGCAGGTGTTCACCTGTCAGAAATGTTTGTGGATGTACCAGGGGTCCAATGGAATGGCAGTTAAACAAACCCCACACTATTATGGAGCCACCACCAATCTGTATCTATTTTTCTGGCAATTATTTTTTACAGAAGATGGAGCTAAACTCCAAAACAAAACTGAAACAAAACTATTTAATTGTCTGAGACCTGCTGCTGTAAAAAACCCAATAATTAAATTACTATAACACTGAGAAGATATACAATACACAACCGGATTTAAGGGTCAGAGGTCATACTTGTTTTATTTGTTGAACATGGAGACAACAGGCAGACATGCAGACTATAAAGAGACAGATGGAGAGAGAGAAAGATTAAGGCAGTAATTTGAAACTGATCACTGACACCATTGAGGATGTTCGGCAACACTGCTGTGGCAACATCACTCCACATTCAGTAAAGGCTCCTCCTCTGGGTTCCAAGGCTCCTCCCTTTCCTGTTTCTCTTCCTCCGCTGCATTAATTTTCTCCACCTTCTCTTTGGCTTGAGTGTTTTCCACAGGGTTCACTGTCTCCTCCATCTCCTCCACCTGAACATCCACCACACGACTCACTGTCTCCTCCACCTGAGCTTCCATCACAGGACTCACTGTCTCCTCCACTTGAGCTTCCATCACAGGACTCACTGTCTCCTCCACTTGAGCTTCCATCACAGGACTCACTGTCTTCTCCACCTGAACATCCACCACATGACTCACTGTCTTCTCGACCTGAACATCCACTACAGGACTCACTGTCTCCTTCACCTGAACATCCACCACACGACACACTGTCTCCTCCACCTGAGCTTCCATCACAGGACTCGCTGTCTCCTCCATCTGAACATCCTCCACACGACTCGCTGCCTCCTCTGGCTGAACATCCACCACAGGACTCACTGTCGCCTCCACCTGAACATCCACCACACGACTCACTGTTTCCTCCACCTGAACATCCACTACAGGACTCACTGTCTCCTCCACCTGAACATCCACTACACAACTCACTGTCTTCTCCACTTGAGGTTCCATCACACGACTCACTGTCTCCTCCACCTGAACATCCACCACACGACTCACTGTCTCCTCCACTTGAGGTTCCATCACAGGACTCACTGTCTCCTCCACCTGAACATCCACTACACGACTCACTGTCTCCTCCACCTGAACATCCATCACATGACTCACTGCCTCCTTCACCTGAACATCCACCACATGACCCACTGCCTCCTCCACCTTCTCCACCTGGCTCAATGCATATTCCTTCTCCACCTGAATGTCTTCTACTGGTCTCACTGTCTCCTCCTCGGCTACGTTGTCCTCCTCTTCCTTGTTCTCCTCCTGAATTTCCACCACCTGGTTCATTATCTCCTCCTCGTCCTCCTCCTCCTCCTCCACCCTTACCGGATCCATTTCCTCTAGGATGACTGGATTTTCCGTTCCTTGTCCAGCTTCTTTTTGATCGTACTGCTTGTTAATGGCATTGTTGGCAGCGTTTAGCTCCAGATCCTTCTGAGAGATCATGTCTTCTTCCACAGTTTCGTTACTGACGGTCGGGTCAGGACCCAGGTAACGGGGACCTGCAGGAGAACGAGCAGTACAAAAATTATTACAAAGCTTTTGATTAAGCTTTAGCAGTATTTATGAACATTGCTGTATAGAGGAAAAGTTTATAAAAATATCTAATAACTAATAATAAGTGAAATATAATGCTGATATATTACAAGTAATACAACTCAGATCATTAACATTAACACCAGCTTCCAAAACTCCAAGCTGCCAAGGCATCGACTCTGACGGTGTTCTGTTGTAGCTTGAATCAACAGATCCTTCTTTGGATCTTCTGTACCATTGGACCAGACCCGTGACCCTGCCCATGACCCTGTCACTGGTTCACCTGTTTTCCTGCCTTGCAGCACTTTTGCATAAAACCTGCTGTTTTGGAGATGTTCTGACCCAGTCGTCTAGACATCACAATTTGGCAATTTGGTAAAAGTCACTCAGATACTTCCGCTTGCCAATTTTTCCTACTTCCAACACATCAAGCCTATCTGATGAATGCAGGACATGAACGGGTGTAACCTCAGAAAGGAGGCACGCATTGTGTTCACCTGTCAGAGACGTTTGTAGATGTACCAGGGGTCCAGTGGAATGCCAGCTAAACAAAGCCATACCATTATAGAGCTTACTTAAAGCGTTATACCAGTACAAATAAAAGATGCCATGTCAGCCACAGCCACTAATCATCCTCTACTGTGTGACTACTGTTCTACTGGTTGATATTACAAATGAAGCCTTAAGTGCCTTTTGGTTACCACTGGTGGCCTTTTGGAGAATAGATTACTGGCCTCTTTACTCCTGCAGTTTACAGTGAAAAAACTCAACAGATTTTGATCACAAAGTCGAGTGTTTGCCTGCAAGTGGTGTCGCAACTTGGATGGCTTGAGATGGCTTTCTGTAGTTTCTAGAGTCAAGTGTTTTTACACATTAGTTACCTTTTGCCTCCCTGCTTCCACTCCCACCTTCTAAACATCGCTTCATTTTAAAGCAGATCTGGACGTGCAAACCGTTAACGTGCAGGCGCGAATCTGAATCAAACTCAGTTGAAGAGTCAAATACAACAGCGAATGAGTCGGTGTGATACAGTCATATGGCAACTCTGGATAAGATCCTGATCTGGTTTTCATTTTGTGGAGTTCAGATGTGAAAACGACATCACTCTCACAACCCTCCTGGGATTATGTCAGGACCCCCTAGAGGGTTGCGACCCCCAGGTTAAGAACCCCTGCGCTAAACAAATAAAATTGAAAAATTAAACTGTTAAACCATTAAGCGTTCTCTCTCTCTCTCTTTCTCTGTCTGTCTCTCTCTCTCTCTTGTTTACTAGTTCGGTCCCATAAACGGACTTGTTCCTGGAGCTCCACCTTTGTCAACCCGCTATTGTGTTGTGATCTATCATGCCTTATGCTTCAGGGGAGAAACACACTCACATCATCAGCCATCACAGCTTGACACGTGACACGTGTGAATAGATTGAAATGTAGGTTTGGACAGCATGGGAAAATTGTAATCGTGGGTATTCAAGTTGGCGCTTAACCACTGAAGGTTAATTAGGTGTTCAGCATAGACAAGTGACAGGCTGAGAACCAGAATGTCAGAAGAGATTAAAGAGGAACGGACGAATATTTAGAATGACACAGCACTTACCGGCATTCAGGGCCTGCTCTAATGAAAACTCCACACTGTGAGAGAGAGAGAGAGAGAGAGAGAGAGAGAGAGAGAGAGAGAGAGAGAGAGAGAAAGATGAGTTTAGGCAAGCAGAAGACCGGCGTTTTTACTATTTATAAACAGATATCAGATTTGCACATATCCAAAATTCAGACTTGTAGGTAACGAAGCAGCTTTGTAACCTCAGTCAGCACTCCAGTCTCACATAGCACTAACCATAAGCCACAGCCTCGGACTCCACTTCCCAGAATCCACAGCTTCTAGACAAGATGGCTGTGCCCAGGTCTAACTTTCCATTTCCCACCTGTTCTCAGACTGTCTTCGAAATGGCATACTACTATACTGCATACTGCACACTACAGTAGTATATACTACATACTGCGCACTGCCTACCACCTGTAGTATGCAGTATAGTAAGTAAAGTCAACATACTTATAACACAATACACAGTCACGTGAGCTGGCAATTCGTCTAAGGGAATTTAAAGAGGTAGAAGTTTGAAAATGTCCAAAACCTTTCTGTTATTATAACCAATCAGGGTGTGAGGAGGAGGAGCTGTCTAAAACAGCTTTAACTGCTATTTTTATGTACAGTGACTCCAATGCTAACTACCTTTCATATTAAATAATGATGGAATAATATATGTAAAGTGAAGTAGGCGGAGCCGGTGAAGCCGTGGTGCATGTCAGGATGCAGTACACCATGAAGATAGCTCCTCTGTATACTAGACAATCTGACCAGAGTAGTATGACATCTGGGTACCTGTAGTACATTACAGAGCTCCAGTCTGGTCACATACTGCATACTACATCCTACTTGTAGGCAGCTTTAGTATGCAGGCAGTATGTAGTATCCCATTTTAAATACAGCCTCAGTTTCTAGAGCTCTAATTATGTTTCTTCCCACGTGTTTGTGGTCTCTGATTAGGTTCATTGTTTACACCTGTTTTATGTTTAACCTTGTCTTCTATTTCAGGTTCTGTTTTTAGTGTTGCTTTGCATAGTATTCGGACGCCATGCTGCCTTTTACCAAGGCGTTTATTCCGTTTCTGTTTCATATCTGGCCGTTTTTGCTCTGCCTGTTTTGTTCAGCCTGTTTAAGAAACGCCTGATCATGTGCTCGCCTGACCATGTGCTCGCCTGACCCTGCTTCTCTTTTGGATTGTGTTTGGATTTGTTTGCCTGTGTAAAAAAACCAACATGCATCTGTGCCCTACCCCTGCCCCAGGGAGTCTGTGTCTACACACATTTCTCTCAACCGGAAGGCCTCTGGTTCAATCCACAAGACTTGACTGAGGTGCACTTGAGGAAGGCATCTAACCCCCAACTGCTCCCCAGGTGCCATGAATATGTTTGCTTGTCCCTCAGGCAAGTATGTTGACTGTTCACTAGTGTGTGTGTGTGTGTGTGTGTGTCAGTGCAGGGATAAGTTAAATGTGGTCAAATTCCTCTGTGTGTACAAGGACAGTGGTCAATGAGTGGTTCCCAATTCATTTTTTAAGTCATTATGGTGTTTAAATTTAGCTAACAAACATATAATAATAATAATAATAATAATAATAATAATAATAATAATAAAAACTACAGTATTAATAATAAACTATAGAAGTAGTAGTAATGATAGTAATTATAATATTAATAATAAAAAAAATCAGACAGATTTGCATATCAAATGGTGGCTCTGAACGATTTGGTGCCTAGTTTTACTTGCCAAATGTCTATGTTTAACTGCCAGGGGCTGAAACTGGTAGTGACATGTCTTGTTTTTTTTCTTTCTTTGGGAATAAATTCGAAGTTTCCTGGAGGTCTGCCACAAATTAGCCCTCATTAACCACTGTAGAGTCATGAAACCACTCTATCACCATTTTATGACATCTGCACAGGAAGGCTCTGAAATATTGGTCTTGTATAATATGATGCTGTTGCCATGGCAACTGCACAGTCTTATTATTATTATTTTTATTATGACATGATTTGGGATGTCTGTTGCTCTCATGTACCTTTCATCATATCCACCCAAACTGTTGCCTCCAATATTAGAATCATCCACATTATTATTGACATTAGTATCTTCTGGCAGGCCGGTATACTTGATGCTGACATCATCTCGTGCTCCCATGCCTCTAAAATCGCCAATTTCAGGTAATCCAGAATGTGCAGCACCGTGCGAGGGCAGTCCAGTGCCTTCCAGAAGACTGTGATAGGTGGCGATCTCTTCCTCCAGTTTACTCTTGATGTTAAGCAGAGCCTGATACTCCGCCCCCTGCCTCGTCACCTGGGCGAGGACGTCCGCAAGCTCTGCCTCCAGCTGCTGAATGACCGTGTTGTGACCGTTCAAGGTTCGGGAGTAACGGCCCAGTGTCTCGTTCAGGGTGTCTTCCAGAGAATGGTTCTGTAAAGAGATTAAAGTGGACAGGACATTTTTAACACTTTCAATATCTGCCCACTTCTGTGTAGAAGAGCTCCGAGATGCATATGGCTAATGTCATTGTGATAGGGGATAAAGAGTATGTCCCTCCCACCTGATTTTTCTTTTTTATATAAAAATATTAGATAAATAACTATATCTTATTATTAGATCATTATATTATTATATATTATAATTACTATTATATTATAATATATTTATATTATATATTATATTATATATATTATATTATAATAAAATATTTATATT
>JAOVVF010000047.1:23891783-23899283 GCA_028565595.1 Duopalatinus emarginatus
TAAAAGAGTGTATGTACTATTTTGTTTATTACTAGTCATTTGATGTGTTTTGTCCTGTACAGTGGACACATATACTTTCCCCATTCATGAAACCTGGCAGTGTTGTTGCCAGGCAGCGTAGTCTAATCAAAACCGGTCCAATCAGAGACCCAGAGAGCTACCGGTAGGCAGAGCCAAGTGTCTACCGAGCGCGACGTCAGGATGACTCTTAAGGTCATCCTGCCTCGATGAGACCGAGAGGCCGTGATGTGAAAGCATCCTGGCGTCCCTTCATGCTTTCATCTCATCCCATTCATTTTTATCTCCTCCATCCCTCTTTCTGTCTCTGTCTCTCTGTCTCTCTTTCTTTCACCTGAAGGTGTCCCTGTGAACAGTCGTGTTTCGTCTAAAATCCAGCAGCTCTTGAACACACTGAAGAGACCCAAGCGGCCGCCACTGCGCGAGTTCTTCGTGGACGATTTCGAGGAGCTCCTGGATGGTAGGTTGAGAGGAAATGTATCATTTAGAAACAGAAGGAAGAGTCAACCCCAGACTGATTTTTGCTTTGGACTACAGGCGTTTATACTGACACTGAGGGAAAGACTCGGAATACAACTCGGACCAGCTTTAGCTGTTGAGAAGTTTAATCTCTAGACCTGTGGTGCCAGGATCTTTTAGTCAAGTGTCAGCAAATAGCTCACTTTCTCCCTAGCAGTACATATAGACATCAAGGTTGTGTGTTATAATGGTTTGTTAGCTATAGGGGGATGGCGTGTACACAGCACACATACATGTGTTAAGGCTGTCATATGACTTACATGCAGCTGAGAATATCTGTCTTGAAGTGGCCATGATATCAGAATAGGTGTTTTAGAGCTTCGGCTAATCAAGTACTCTTTAGGATATGTCCCGTCCCTGTAAAGAAGAAAGTGTGGGTCATTCGTTTAGTTTTGGTCATGCACATCAAATCCAAGTCATGACAAGTAAAGATAGTTTGAGTTATATATAGGGTAGAATATGCATGTGTGTGTGTGTGTGTGTGTGTGTGTGTGTGTGTGTGTGTAAGAGAGGCGGGGGGGTGGTGAGGTTTGCTGAGCGTAGTGGCATTTGAAATAAATCAGTCGTCTACTCTTACTGCTTCTTTTATTCCCCTTCATTTTTCACTCTTTATTTACTCACACACACACACACACACACACGTGCACACACACACACACACACACACACACACACACACACACACATGCACACACAGGTATACACTCACAAAGCTGTTTACAGCCATAGGCCATCTAATCTTTTCTTAGGATGACATAAATAACAGCTCAGAGACACTGTGACAACTATCTCTCTCTCTCATTCTTTCTCTCTCTGTCTCTTTCTCTCATTCCTCTCACGCTGACTTTTATTGGTGCACGGTATTGCATTTCTGTGCATTTATCTATCCGTCCACCCATCCATTTACTAATTTTTCGATCCACCCAGTAATTCATTTAGTAATCCATCCTTCTAATTATCACTCCACCCATCACTTCATTAATATATTCAGCTGGGTCTACAGCACATCTTATCCATCAGTCAACATAATCATCCATCATCCTCTAACGAATCGAATAACATTCAAGACTAAATAGAATCTTTACTATAGATCAACATAATGAGGATGCATTCATTCATGCATCCATCTATCCCTCCATTCATCCATCTACTCGTTTGCCATTCAGATCCCCAGTTTTCACCCAGTTGCTTTCCTTAAGCTATCTTTCCTTTTATCACTTCATTCGTCTCATCTATCAGCCCATCCCTTTATTGATCCATCCACCCATCCACTGTATAATTTGCCCTTTCTTTTGTCAATGCCTGTCCATGCACCCATCCATTTTTTTCATGGTGCCGTTCACTGGCTGTTTCATTGGTTTCATTGGTTTTTCCAATAATACGAATCAAATATGTGCATTCGTGTGATCAGCATTAACACTAATATGATTAAATAAATCTGTATATAACAATGTGTGTGTGTGTGTGTGTGTGTGTGTGTATTTCATCCAGGGTGTGTTCACACCTCCTGTCCAATGTTCCCAGCATCACCTCCGGATGTTGTGACCCAGATCAGAATAAAGCGCTTTCTGAAAACGAAGAGATAAATTCACGTGTTAATTCTCTGTCTTTTTTCTCTCTGTCTCTCTCTCGCTGTAGTCCAGCAACCAGACCCTAACCAGCCCAAATCAGAGGGGGTCCAGATGACTCCTTTGCATGGCGAGCTGTTAGATGTGGGGACAAAATGGCCGCCGTCTCTCTTGGCCTCTCTCCAGCGATGGGGCACTTCACATCCTAAAAGTCCCTGTCTCACATCACTGGACAACACGGGCAAACCCCTCTACACCCTCACATATGGTACACAATATTAACCCTGAGACAGTGTTGTGTTCATGATTTAGATGATCATTATTATATAATATCGCATCATTTATTGACTGATTGATTGATTTGTGTTTGTGTCACAGGGAAGTTATGGACACGCAGTCAGAAACTCGCATACACACTCCTGAACAAACTCAGCTCCCGGAATGAACCGCTGCTGCGGCCTGGGGACAGGGTGGGACATCTCATTCATCATCATGAGCAGTCAATTATAGGAGCAGCTTGTCTTAAAATAAAATAAAACTTATCCCAAATGTAGGCGTAGTCGATCAGCTGAGACATTCTTTAGCCTGAAGCTACGAAGCTAAGGGAGGAAACATGTCAAAGAAACGGTGCAGCCTCCAGATTAGCACTGTGTACATTAAAGGTTCAAAATATGACCTAAATACGATGCTTTAATATCTTAAACTTGCTTATGTGGTTTCTAATATTATATTACACACATAGCTATAAAAACGGACAAATACAGCTACACCGTCCTTTTTAAAATTGCCAGACATCGGTATCGGATTCACGGAGAAGACATGCACCAAAGCTAGAAGGCAAACTTGAATAATATTGTTACGTTTCAATTTTTTGCTAATTTGCTAGCTAGCTGTTGGTTTATTCGCGCAAATGTGTGACATTGATTAAACAGTCAAGCGCTACTTAATGATCATTAGTTCCTTAGTGTCCTTGAACCTCTGCGTTGTTTGCTGTTACTAAAATATTGCCAATTTGCTAGCTAGCTAGTTTACAATTTTTTGTGCAACTATATGTGGCATAACGTTTACATTTATGTTCACATTTAGCAGACGCTCTTATCTGCTCTTAGTCATTTACTTCTGTGTTATGCTGATACTTAGCTAATTTGTTAGCTAGCTAGTTTGTTTGTTTTTTAGTATTTTTGTGCTTATTTGTGCTTATTTTGTTCAGTTTTACCTCCGAAACCAGAGGGCTTTATTGTGTTTTTATTACTTATGTTAAAACTTTGCTAATTTGCTAGCTAGGTCGTTTTTTTGTTGATGCCTTTTTATTTATTTATTTGTTGCGGTGGTGGTGGTGGTGGTGGTGGTGGTGGTGGGGGCATTAATTAAATTGTGGAGCTCTACTTAATAATAATTAGGTTTTACCCCAGAGAAGAGTGAGTTGTTGTTGCCTGTTACTTGTGTAACCACTTTGCTCATTTTTTTTGTTGTTGTTTGTTGTTGTTTTTGTTTTTTTGTGACAATTAAACAGTGAAGCTTTACTTAATAATGATCAGTTATTTAGGTTTTTACCTCAGACAAGAGTGTTTTGTTATTTTTTGTTACTAATACAAACACTTTGCTAATTTGTTAGCTAGCTAATTTGTTTGTTTTTTTAGTATTTTTGTGCAGCTAGGTGTGACATTACTTGAATAGTGAACCTCTACTTAATAATGACCAATTCTGTAGGTTTTTACCTGCGAGACAAGGGGCTTTATTGTGTTTTTATTACTTATGTTAAAACTTTGCTAATTTGCTAGCTTGGTCATTTTTGTTGTTGTTAGCTTTTTATTTATTTACCTGTTGGGGTAGGGGGCATTGATTAAATTGTGGAGCTCTACATAATATTTTTTTTACCCCAGAGAAGAGTGAGTTGTTGTTGCCTGTTACTTGTGTGTTCACTTTGCTCATTTTCTTGTTGTTGTTGTTGTTTGTTGTTGTTTTTGGGGGTTTTTTTTGTTTTTTTTTTGTTTTCACAATTAAATGGTGAAGCTTTACTTAATAATGATCAGTTATTTAGGTTTTAACCTCAGACAAGAGTGTTATTTTGTATTTTTTGTTACTCATACAAACACTTTGCTAATTTAATAGCTATCTAGTTTGTTAGTTGGTTAGTTTGTTTTTAGTTGGTTTTTTTTTTGCAGCTGGGGGTGACAATGATCTGTTCCGTAGAAAAAAGTAAAGTGTTGCTTTCTGTTATTCATGCCAACACTTCACTGGATAGTTTGATCCCAGCGGTGTGACAGTAATTAATAGTTATGATCATCAGTTCCAATTGTGACGTGTTGTTTCCTGTTACTCGTGCTTGCTCATTTGCTACCTACTGTAGCTAGCTTTGCTAGTTTTCAGCTGGACTTAAATACACTGTTGCCCCTCAGGACATTTCCTTTTTAATCAAAGGTTTATATTTAGTGCTATTCCTATTTAGGTCTAAACAGTATGACTGGGTTTGTGGGGGTTTTGCGAAACTCGAGGCTACTTTATTTATCACTTGTATGTAGAAGATCAATAGATGACTCGTACGTCTTTTTCATGAGACAGTGTTTGAGGGACATTTTATTCTCAGCTGAGCTTTTCCTTTAATTATTGGATATATTATAACAATGTAGTGATTATTATTTGTGTTTTTTACTTGGTGTCTTGTATCATTGCTCAGGTCGCCCTCGTTTTCCCCAACAACGACCCTGTGATGTTTATGGTCGCGTTTTATGGCTGCCTGTTGGCGGAGTTAGTGCCTGTGCCCATAGAAGTGCCACTTACACGAAAGGTAACCACACACACACACACACACACACACACACACACACACACACACACACACACCCTATCTAGGCCCTATTCATGCTAACATTGTTTTTATGTATGGCACATTGCTGCCTTCTGCTGGTCAAAGTGTGTGTATCCACCTATGTGTCAACTGGGCCCGTAAAGTTTTTTTTGTAGCCAGGTTTCTCTTTACTGAACTCCTCACTACAGATTTATTATTTTATTATCATAATCCTGCTAATCGAACAATAATCACATTATTTAAAGTTGCCCGTTAACATTCAGGTCTTTATTAGACATGGGAGAATGTTTGAAATATTATTTCTGATATTTACATTTTAATCAAATTCATTTGAAAGTAGTTGGTATATACCGTAGTTATAATAACGTATAGTCATTTCTGTCAATGTAATAAAATGTATGTATAATATTGTGATATATGCAGCTGTACACTTTAAGCACTGTGTTGTTGTTTTTTTAAATATTTTTATTTGTCGTAGAATTATAATACACTATATTGTGTCTGAATTAATTTGTTAAATGTATATTATAATAATAATAATAATAATAATAATAATTTTATAAGTACATTTCAAGCAGACAAATATATACATTTATATAATCAAATCCAAATGCACCTATTTACTTACCTGTGTACTTACTTTTTACATGAAGCTACATATGTATATACATATGGTGTGTGATAAGAAACTATGTGACACTATCCCATGTGACTCTTATTATCTGTAATTTCCTAAGAGCCACCGCTAGATTTTATCTTTGCCACCCCCACCCCCCACCCCCCCCTTTAGCTCCAGCTAGTTTTTTGATTATTATATTATATATATTTATTATTATAAAATTATTATAAAAATTATAAAAGCGGCCGACTGCTTTGAACCGTTCAGAACGGCAGGTTTTGTCAACGTGTGCAGGCATTATGTTTTACTGCCCCCCAAGCAAAGTAGTTTAATTGTGTTAAACTGGTGTTGGTGGTTAAACACCAAGCCGTGCTGATCCTGTGGTTTATCACAGTGGTAAGAAAACAATCCCTGTCATCACAGGTTTACTTTTAATACACTTTTTTAAAACTGGTTGCCTTTCTTTGCAGACAGCATCTACTCATTCAGGTTATAAACCTGTGCATATTGAAGTACCTTCAGCTGTTTGTAAGCATTTTGTAAGTGAATATGAGTGTCTGCCAAATGGCTAAATGAAAAAAAAAAATTTGTAAGGTTGTGTAAGGGTTGAGTGCCAAACTGTGTGCAGGTGGAAACTCTGCTGGTGCTCGAAACCGTTCTGCCCAAAGACATGTACTTTATTTTTGCCAAGCTTTTTGCAGCTAGTGTTCTGGCAACCACTGTTAAACAGACTGCTCGCACCGTAGCCTTCCTTTACGTCGGCACAGCTCCAGCCTGGCTGTGATGTACCAGTGTGCGTGTGTGAGAAAGATATACAGCCGAAGGTGACGTCAATAGGAGAGTGTGATATGAGTCGAACTGAGATGTAAATGAGCGCTGCTTTTCTGCAGACTTCATGTCAGACTGAGTTTAGTGAATTTACAGAACTGAGACTCCTGTTGGCAAGGCTTTGATGGTTTGACCTTGTCTACGTCTTTCCCTTCTCTTCTCTGTGTGAGCAGGATGCGGGCAGTCAGCAAATCGGGTTTCTCTTAGGGAGCTGCGGTGTGACTCTGGCTTTGACTACTGATGTGTGTCAGAAAGGCCTTCCCAAAGCTCACACTGGAGAGGTGGCTACATTTAAAGGTCAGTACATGGCAAAAAAACAAATCATGCATGACTGTTTCTAATTGGGGCAAAGAAATGGTGGGAAATTAACAAACTAACAAAATACAGAATCCACTGAGCAGTGGTCCAAGCAGTGGTCTGAGGACCGAGAGATGTCAAGGGAGAATGACCGGACTAGTTCAGGTTGGCAGGATGTAACTGAACTAAGCACCCTTGCCAACCTTGGTGAGCAGAAAAGCATCTCAGAACACACAACACTCTGAACCTTTAGGCGGATGAGCGGAAGACGAGTGGGATATGATTCGACAGTAGACAGTTCAAATCATCGACAGACATTTGCTTCTTATCAGATGTCTAGTTGTGCTGAACTGGCCCCCAACAGCCCCTGCCCTTCACCTTGCAGAAATATTCTGAAGGCAATGAACACCATGTATCCTGCACAATGGCCAACGAACGGTGGGAACAGCAAAACTCCAAACTCAGATGAGTGTTCCTGTAACTGTAATGTGGCGTCTCTAGACGTGTGTAATGATGTATTGCATAAGAATTAATGCGGGATATGAACGGGTGTAACTCTGGAGGAGCAATTTGTTCACCTGTCAGATACATTAGTAGATGTACCAGGGGTCCCATGGAATGCCAGCTAAGCAAACCACATACCATTATGTAGCTTCCAGAGATATCTGTCGCTCAGACTCAGTGGTGTGCATAGGTGGTATTTCTATTTATTTTGCATAGGCTTGTCTGTACCAGTTTTTGTGGCATGCATATATATATATATTACTGTAGATTTTTTTACAATTATAAGTAATAGTCTATTCTATTGGTAACTGATAGTTAGCCTGTGTTTAATGTGTGTG
>JAOVVF010000047.1:23904283-23905715 GCA_028565595.1 Duopalatinus emarginatus
AAAACTAACATCTGTAACCCATTAATGAGATTTTGTAATTGAGAATGCATGGATATTGTTTTTTGGTGCGTGATCCTATTTTGACGCCATAACCTACCAAGTATTAGACCAGTGTACCAGTTTTTCTGGCACTTTGGGTATATGTTTATTGGTGATATTTAATCTAGATAAGGATGTAATGAATGGATAAATGTTAGGTTTGGATTGTTTACCATTGTTTCTTATTATTTAATCACATATCAGGCATCATTTACACACTTTTTACTGTGTGTGTGTGTGTGTGTGTGTGTGTGCGTGTGTGTGTGTGCGTGTGTGTGTGTTTTCAGGCCTCCGGAAATGGGAGTCCCTCCTCCAGGTAAAGCGGTTCTCTCTATGAGCAGTCTGAGTCATGGTGTGATCCGAGTCGACACGGAGGAGAAACTGGCCGTGCTCACGCTGCAGGATGTAGGACAGGTGATGCCTGGAGGTGAGACACAGATGCTAGTTATGTGTATTCACGTGTGTGTGTGTGTGTGTGTGTGTGTGTGTACACCAGTGGTGGACAATAACAAAGTCACTATATTTCAAAGTCAAATATCTTACTTTTTAACTCCACTAAATTATGAGAAATCTGTCATTACTTTTGTCTCATGCGTGCATAATAACATTTCAAGACAAAAGAAGCACCTAATTCCACCAATCAGGTTACAGTGCACACTTAGTTAAATGTGGGTTGGGCTACACATAGTTATGCAGTCAGTGCAGTAGCAGCAGCAGAGTATCAGCAGGAGTACAAAAGGAAAAACATGAAAAAAAAAAATCAAAACTTGCCACAGCACAGGGGTCCGTGTATCTTTTGGTCATTTGGTTTTCATTTCAGAAATTTAAAAATGAAAAACAAATTCAAGAAACAGAGCAATGAGTCATTTTTTGTTTTTCTTGCCAAAAAATAACAAATACAAAATTCAAAAGTGAATCATATTTTATTTTTTTGTTCACAAAACAGAAAATAAAATCACAATGAAACACAAACAGGAAAAAAAAAAAGCGCCGTCTTTTCATTTTTCTGTAATCAGATGTTTATGCTCACACGTATGACAGGCTTGTCGCGCGCTGCTTCAGTAAGAGTAAGGCTGCGTCCGAAATCGCATACTCAAAGAGTACATACTGAATCAGAAGCAGTGTGCACTGTTTTACCGTTACAGCAGTACGCAGTTCCAGTATGCGAGCGAGCAGTATGCACAGCCTCAGACACACTACATCCGCCATACGGAAGTATACGATTTCGGACGCAGCCTAAGTTTAAGTGATGGTGAAAGAGCTGTTAAACGGGAAGTTTCATTTCATTTGTGTTTTGTATGTTCAGTACTGCCTAGTATTCAATTCAATTCAATTCAATTTTATTTGTATAGCGCTTTTAACAATGAACATTGTCTCAAAGCAGCTTTACAGA
>JAOVVF010000047.1:23911711-23923239 GCA_028565595.1 Duopalatinus emarginatus
CAAACAATAAGTGGCCTACTAGTTAGGGCTTAGGGCAGCCGACTGCGCTGGGGTAGTGTGAAGGCTAGTACACTTCATTGTGTGCTGTGTGTATTTCACACATTCACCGTTGGGTTAAAGGCAGAGATCTAATTTCCCTCACCTGAAAAAACACTGGCCCTACCCCCCCACCACTTACAGCATTTACAGTGTTGATGCCACTTTTACTTAGCTCACTCAAGACATTTATCATAAACACACTAGTGTTCCAAATAGAAACTGTGGCAAAACTGTGACCAAGGGGATTCTGCACCTGGCTTCATCTCCTATATAAAATAGATGGAGATATAGAAATGAGGTCCGCGCAGGGCTGCAGTGATCCTTACCTCATAAAATATAGTTTATTTGTTTCATTTTATTGATAAATTTTTAGGATTGACTAAGGTAGAGAAGTATTGGCAGATTTTCGATCGTGTATTTGGGTTTAAAATCATCCGATAATGATACACAGCCCATTAATCCTTTCTAAATCCATTTCTAAAATATAGCACGTGAAATGAAATTAAGATCTCTCCAAATGAAACCTTTCCCAGGAATGTACTTCAAGCACTAGTAGAGAGTGATTTGGTATTATGAGAACTTTTAGATTAAACTTCTGATGCTAAATCCAACCCAATGTGTTCAGGGTCACGATGTTTTATTACGGCTGATCAAAGGAAGGGGCGGGGCAAAGGAAGTGATGCATTTTTGAATGTTAAGTCTGAATTCTGTTTTGTCAAGAGGCAGCCTGGTTAAGAGAGACAAAACAGGTAACAGTAAACACATGAACTGATTTTACATGTAGGTTGTTTTTAAGGACAGATCTGTTCGTAGCTGAAAGTGATAGCAGATGTTCATGCTTGTGGTTTCAGATGATCTGCCCAGGAAGAAACTCACACAGATCTACAAGCCGCCGACGCCGGACATGCTGGCGTACCTGGACTTCAGTGTGTCCACTACAGGCATACTCGCTGGAGTGAAGGTATCATCCGTCCATGACAATCTCTTTAATGACATTGCAAGGTGTTGTGTAGGACACTGTACTGTGGCTGCTGGATAGTGAAAGTGAAAGTGAAGTGATTTATGTACTGTGCTTGCACACTGAGGGATTCGACCTCTCATCCGTTCACTGGAACACGCACACTAGTGGGAAGTGAACAAACACACTTGCCTGGGTAACCCCTATTTACAGCACCTGGGTAGTAGTAGGGGGGTTAGGTGCCTTGCTCAAGGGCGCTTTGTTTGTGTCTGGCCAGTTGCGGGGATCAAACCAGCAACCTTCCGGTCACAAGGCTGGTTCCCTAGCCTCAAGCCAGGGCTGCCCCCTCAGAGAATAAGCTGTAGTAGGTAGGGAGTAGTGTACTGTAGAGGACAGAAGGTCATGTATAAGTTAAGGCATGTATGAAGGGCACACATGTAGGGACGTGGCATATTTCACACTAGTGTTTAGGACGCAGGACGTCTCTGTAAATCTAAACTCTCCTACACTCTTGTGTTATTTTTCTCGCAGATGTCCCACGCCGCTACCAGTGCCTTGTGTCGCTCCATAAAGCTACAGTGTGAGCTGTACCCTTCACGACAGATCGCCATCTGCTTGGACCCTTACTGCGGCCTCGGCTTTGCTCTCTGGTGCCTCTGCAGGTCAGGACTGGCTCAAACACACACACACACACACACACACACACACACACACACACACACTAAACTATTAAAAAAAATCCTCGTCAGTGTTAGTGAAAGTAACACACACACACACTTGTGCTGGAGTGATAGTCCACCCTCACCATGGTGCCCAGGGAGCAGTTGATAGTTTGGTGCCTTTCTCAAAGGCACTTCTGTCGTGAACTGTCAGTTAAAGGGATTGAACCAGCGACCTTCCGGTCACAAGGTTACGTCCCTTAACCACAAACTCACGGCTTTTTTTTTATTTTTATACAGTCTTCTCCCTAATCACACTCAGAGCTCACAGACACCTGTGATTTGACCCATGATAAGTCATACTGTGATTGATAGAGGAGAGAGAGTATGTATGTACCTGAGAGCATTGTTGGGATTCGAATTCACAGTCTTCGGATGATATGTGGCCAGTATGTGTATATTGCGTCACCCATGTCTCATCCTTTCTCCCATTCAAGTGCAAGTTCATCTTGACCAGCTCTGATCTTAAACCCACCCGCTGCTTCATTAAAAAAAATGCTATAAAATATGGTCTTTGAAAATGAGTGCAGTTTCACAGACTCCCACTCAAGGGCAGGGGCTGGGGAGGAGGAATATTTGTTACCTCTTTATTTACCCTCCCCGTGTGCATGTCATCAGTTACGAGACATCAACCTGTCATGCGCTCGAGCCTGCATGGTGGTGGCCGAGGACAGACCACGTAGAGTAAAATGCAGGGGGAAAAGGAGCAAAATGCAGGGCAGTGCTGCCCATCTCTGATGGTTTATAGAAATATTAATATGATGTTTAATCACAGTAATACTGTTTAGTGTACAGCTCGAAAGACACATTTTAGTGTGTTTTCTACCTGTTTACTTATGAGTGAACTATTGATTTTGGGGAAACTAAAGACCTGGAATTGGGTGAAGACCATTTGAAATAAATCTTTAATTGTATATTTAACAATAAAAGAAATTAAATTTGTGTAAACACATTTCCTTAACTAAATTATCAGGGCAACAAAATGAGATTCATATTAATAAATGATGGTTATCCCAGTGGTCAGATCATTATAATAATTTGTGTGTGTGTGTGTGTGTGTGTGTGTGTGCAGCGTATACTCAGGACACCAGTCTGTTCTGGTCCCTCCTCTGGAGTTGGAGAGTAATGTGTCAGTGTGGCTCTCGGCTGTGAGTCAGTATAAAGTACGCGTCACCTTCTGCTCTTACTCAGTGATGGAGATGTGCACTAAAGGCCTCGGCTCTCAGACTGAAGCTCTGCGGGTCAGTACACTTCTCTCTGTCTGTCTCTGTCTCTCTGTCAGAGATACACACTTGTTCTTCCTGTTTCATTGTCTTTTGGTTGCAATAATAATAATAATAATAATAATAATAGTAACAATAATAACAAACCAACAACAACAATAAAACAACAATAATAATAATATGATTATTATTACTATTATTATTATTATTATTTGTATTTGCATTATTATTATTATTATTAATGATAATAATAATAATTATTATTATTATCATCATTATTATTATTATTGTTATTATTATTATTATCGTTATTATTATTAATAACGATAATAATAATAATTAATTATAATAATTATTCATAATTATAATAATAATTATAATAATAATTAATTAATAATAATTAATAGCAATAATTATTGTTATTATTATTTTTTGTATTAATAATAATAATAATAATAATAATAATAATTATTATTATTATTATTATTATTATTATTATTATTGTTGTTGTTGTTTTTATTGTTATTAATATTATTATTTCTATTATTATTATTATTATTAATATACCAAGCAGCATGTTGACTTCATGAATAAATTTTGCTAGTATTATCCCTAACCAGTCTAACTAGCATTATAACAAAAACAGATGTGAAAGTGAAAGTGAAGTGATTGACCTACCGCACTTGCACACAGAGGAATTTATCCTCTCCAGTTAACACATCCATGTAGTGATCACACACACTAAGGAGCCAGTATGTTACATAGTACCCTGGGATCGGTTGGGGTTTAGTTGCCTTGCTTGAGGACACTTCAGTTGTGTCTTGTAGGTGGATCAAACCAGTAACCTTTCACTCACAAGACCAGCTCCCTAACCTCATGTCACCTTTAAAAATCCTGTAAAACTCATTTTTTGGACAGAATAATGCTTGTGAAATGACCTTTACCTATTTCCACTACATATTACTATTTATATATTTCTTACCTCTTTATGTACCCCCCCCCCCCATCCCTTTGTGCATGTCATCAGTTACGGAACATCAACCTGTCATGCGTCCGAACCTGCATGGTGGTGGCCGAGGAGAGACCACGCATCGCACTCACCCAGTCTTTCTCCAAGATCTTTAAGGATCTGGGCTTGTCGCCTCGGGCCGTCAGCACCACCTTCGGCTGCAGAGTCAACGTGGCGGTCTGCCTTCAGGTGAGGAAGGGTGCCTTGTGCAGTGTCTTTCGCAGCTTTTTATTCGTGTTATCGCAGTGAATGAAACCTGAAGATTTAAAATGAAAACCTGATCATATTAAAGAAAAACTGAGGATACTGAAGGGATGCTAATCCTTTATGTAATTGTATTATTCATGATAATATTTTAATTTATTATTATTATTATTATTATTATTATATAATTTTTGTATTTAATTATTTAACTTTATTTGTAGTTCAGACTACAAATATGTTAAATATGACGTAAATGAAATGAACGATTGATTTCTCAGCATCATGTCTGTGTTCTCATTTTTTTTTCTTTTTTCACCTTATAATGTCTGTCCCTCTGTCGGGTTTTGTGTCTGTCTGTGGATTTTATATGTCTGTTTGTCTGTGTGTGTATGTGTGTGTATGTGTGTGTGCATCCGTCCCACTCCGTCAGCCCAATAGACTGGGCAACCTGGCTGATCAGGTACAGTGTGTCGAGGGGAAGAATGTGCACAGTCTGCTTTTTATATGTGCGTCTATGATTGAGTGTGTGTGTGTGTGTGTGTGTAGCCATGCGTGTGTGGGTTTTGTGCTTATCTGCATGTCGTCGAAAGCCTCTTTATGCTGTCTGTGATTTAGTACAGTCCTTGTTTCCTTGTTATCGTTGATGTGGTGTATTAACAGTTCTTGATCGTCTCCAATACGATAAAATCTGCCAAACATTTCTCGGTTCACTTCTCCAGAATTCTTCCTGTTTTGATAAATCCTGCCTTAAAGCGAGACCGCCTACTTCCTAAGAACTGAGCCGTGATGTTAATCTGTTCATCTTGGCTACGACTTGATGTTTTGTCTTCATGAGAATTGTGGACAAAACCTTTGACCTTGAAAACACAAACCTCGGTGCATTGTTTTGACCGTGTTTAGGATGCAGTGTTTACTGTAACTTTATGTAAGATTTTATCTGAACATACACCGATCAGCCGTAACACACTCTTTAACACTGATTATCTCAAAAATTGGCAAGTGTAAGAATCTGGGTGACTTTTGCACAAGGACCAAATGGTGATGTCTAGACGACTGGGTCACATGTCCAAAACAGCAGGATTTGTAGGGTGTGTCCCAGTTTACAGTGTTTAGCACCTACTAAAAGTGATCCAAGAAAGGGTGAAGTCAGTGAAATCAGTGAACCAGTGACAGGGTCATGGGCGCTTCAGGCTCACTGATGTGCATGGGGGTGAAGGCTAGACCATCTGGTCCAATCCCACAGTTGGTAATGTCTTGGTACCAGATACCACTGAACACCTTCATGGGACTTGTGCAGCCCATACCTTAGCTGTTCAGGTTGGCATTTTTTCAGTGTAATGGCTGATCTGTGTATATACAGCTATAACGTCATGGATGCATTATTTATTTATTTTTTTGATAGTAGCAAAGTGACAGAATTTGAGCATAATTGATACCTTTATTCCAGCATTAAACAAAATCTTTTAAAGATACACTATCTGGCCAAAGGTTTGTAGACACCCAACTGTTACACTCGTATGTCCTTGATTAACATTTCATTCCAGATTTATTACCACTTTGCTCTGCTGGAAGGCTTCAGTTACACACTGTGGGGCAAACAACACTCCATATTTCACCCAACATAAATCTCATCAAACACCTTTAAAAATACTCAAGCAATGGGATTTGTAATTAAAGATATACAAGACTACCAAGACCCTAAAGTATCCTAGGCTTGTTGGAGATGACTTGCACCTCACTCTGGGGTCAGTGAGAGCAGCCAGTTGCAGTAGAAGGAGGTTAGAAAAAAGTTCTCACCACTATGCAGTGGAATTCAGCTCCGCATTTAACCCATACTTACAATAAAAAAAACACATACACACTAGTGAACACACATTCCCAGAGTGGTGGGCAGAGGTCCGCAGTAGAGGTCTGCAAATCTCGCAGGAACGGGCGGTTTGCACTTAGCTGCGGGCGGGAACGGGCGGCTAAAACAAAACACTGCGGGATTATAGACTATAGCCTAAAGATAATTCCAAATAAATAAAATACAGAGAATGAGAATAGAATATGAAACTGACTTTATTTCATTTAAAAACTACATGAAAATAATGAAATAGGAGCGCAATTCCCGACAAGTGTGTCAAAATCTGCAGGCCAGGAAAACGAAACAAACCCCAAGAATCTCTTTAGTAATATCCTATATTATGTTTTCTCCTGCAGCATGGGAGAAGACACAAAATCAATGTGCGGGAATAATTCACATAGCTTCGCGGGTTGCGGGTGGGAGTGGACATACACATCGCGGGATTGGGTGGACATATTGCACACACATCACGGTCGCGAGCTGTAATGGTCAGAATTTCAGCGGGAGCGGGCAGGAGCGGGATGAAAAAACAGCCCCGCACAGTTCTCTAGTCCGCAGCACCCCGAGGAGCAGTTAGGGGTTACCTTGCTCAAGGGCACTTCAGTCGAGTCTTTGGGGTTGAACCTGGGACCTTCCAGTTTCATGGCAGGTTCATTAACCACAAGTCTATGGTTGCCCCAATATAATTTTAGAAAGAAATTATTCATAGTTTGAAAAAAAAACGAAATGTCATAGGTGTCAGTGGAGCTTCTACCCAACGAGGATTAAGCTCTGTTGCCATCAAGATGCCTCGCCTGTGGAGAGCACAAGCAATTCCTGGATCTGAAACTGGATCTGAAACCTTCTTTCTCGCACTGAGATTATAATGACGTAGCAATGCCGAGGCATGTTGGAAAATGAATTAACCGCGCTGAGACAATCAGTCAACAGGACGCTCCAGATTTCCCCTTATAACCTTCACAAACCAGGTCTTCATGCAGCTCGCTTTGTGCACAGGGACACTGTCAAATAAGCCTTTGTCTTTGTCACATATACATTAGAGTGCTGTGAAATTCTTTTTTTCCGCCTACCTGAGGTTGTTAGGAAGTTGGGGTCAGAGCATGGCGTCAGCCGTGATACATCAAGCCTAAAGCAGAGAGGGTTACTGGCCTTGCTTAAGGGCCCAACAGTGGCAGCAGAGCCCTAACCATTCAGCCACCACCGCCCCACAGATATGTTGTCATGCAGGTGTCCACAAACCTTTGCTCATATAATGTATGAGTAAAAAAAGAATAGATTATTTAAGTGTCTGGTGAGACTCTGGTAGAGCACTTGGTATGGCCTGTACTATCAATCACTGGTTGTAATAGTGCTTGGGCTGCTTATAAAGCAACTTTTTTTTGTTTTGTTTATTCATGCTTCAGTCTCTTATTTGTCTAACACTGTGCTCAAATACTGTTTATAACATGCCCTTATCAACCACTGTATATTGGCTATGTTACACAAGTAGAGTTGTTACATATAAGATGACAGATCATGTCATGACGTAAAGCACTGTGTGATATGTTACCACCCAGAAGTTTTATAATCTGGAAAACCTGGCCGGCAAATTTGTTCCTGTTATTCCTGTTATTGGGGTTTGTTTTGCTGGCATTCTATGGGACCCCTGGTCTACTGACAGATGAATACTGTGTGTGCCTCCTTTCTGACACCCGTTCATGCCCTGCATTCATTCTGATGGGTTTGGCTTCTTCCATCACACGTCTAGAGATGCAAAATTATAATTAGAGGAACCTGAGTTTGGGGTTTTGCCATTCCTACCCAAGTCACCAGGGGCCTCATTTATAAAGGGCCCGAAATGCGTGATAAATGTGTGAAACCGTGCTTTGTAAAGAAATACTTGGCCTGAAAACAAGCGTATATTTAAGCAAGTTTTGAGGCATCTATAGCCCTTCAAAAGACTGCAGCGAGAGAGAGAGAGAGAGAGAGAGAGAGAGAGAGAGAGAGAGAGAGCAGGAAGTGAGAGTGTGGTAAGATAGAGAATTACAAGTAAATGTGCAAACCAACCTCATGGATATCAGTTCATACCACATCAATCAAGATTAAGAGAGAAAGATTAATAAAGATTATCACTTACTTCTTTAAACATTTTTGTCTGCCGTTTTAAAGCTTCAAAAGTTATTATTTTACTATATGAATACAATATGAAGTATTAATTTTACGCTAGATTGTGTATTTCTGTAGTTAATTTACATTTTATTGGTATTATCTTTTTTGTTTTGTCTCACAATTTAAAATCTAAAGGTGCGATATATAAAGCTTAAATATATAAAGTATTAGTAGTAGGCTTTTACTGTTATTATTAGTAGTAGTAGTAGAATTTTGTCAACAAATTAAACGCTGCAGCCACGTAACAAACTTGCGTTTGTTGTTGATGCTGCTACTGAGGCCACCAAACAACACATTGTTCCTTGCCTGGCCCTCTGACACAAGGACTTCTGCTTTACATTCTCTCTTCTTTGCCTTGCGTTCCTCCATTATGCTGCTCAGAATGAATGGGGAGGCCCACATTTAAACATTCATGGATGATTTGCATTAACTTTTTATGGGTAAATGTGTGGGTGGTACGGAGGTGGAATACGAGGCTGGATCTCCTGTGGACATTGTAAAGTAGATTGTGATTTATAAAGCAGAAACAACTTGCAGTTTTTAAATCTGTTGTTTTTTTTTTTTTTGTGCGTACACCATTTCCTGCTTTTGTATCCACACACACATCTACGCAGAGTTTTATAAATGAGGCCCCAGATCTTAATGTTACCAAAAACATCTGGGATTCCATGTAAGTAATTGTGGACCGTTCTGCAGGAAGTTTGGTGTTCATTGCCTACAGATTATTTTCACAAGCTTGTGGAGTCCATGCCCCATAGGGAACCTATCAAATATTAGGCCAGCATACCAGTATTTTTGGTACTTCAGTGTACACACTTCTGAATTGACTGGTTTTATTTGAACTTGCATCAGGTACTTCGTACATTTTACAGCAAAGAATCATTTTGTAGAACCATCTACAAAATCTACCAAACTTTGTAAATAAAGTACTAAATCTTAAATGGAAGTCACTAAGGGCATGTTAAACTCTGTATTTGAAATGCATAGCCTGAGTGAATTTGTGCTATTGCTGCTTTGGGGTGTGTAAAAATACAGTACTTGGTGCTTTTCAATATGCGGATGCCACTAACAAAAACACTGTAGCTATGTTTAGAGTAGCTAAAGGTGGAAAAGTCATCTGCCTCTTGTGGTCGAGTCTGGTATAACATTCGCCATTTCTGCAATATTTTTCAAATTCATCTTTTAAAGAGTAAGAGATAAATAATTCCTGAAGGACCCGATCAAAGTTAAACTAATGCCTTATTTGTTAGTAGATGATTAATAAAGTGTCCAGTATATTGTATATAATATACTGCGTCTGGAATAACTTCCGCTTGAAAGATGGAAGTTATGGGATCTGGTCCTTCAGATCTCTCTGTCATGGTAGTGATGCCAGACTTATTCTACCTCTGTCATGCAGGGTACAGCTGGTCCTGATCCCACTACTGTCTATGTGGACATGAGAGCACTTCGACATGACAGGTAAGTCCTTAAAAATGTTCAATACACAAAATCCCAGCAATCTCAAGATGACACTAATGATAGTGATGACTTGTTGGTGTTTGAGTGTTTTTGCTTATTGGTGGATAATGGTGTTTAAGGTGTTTGGTTTACAGAGCTGTCTGATCATTTCTGAATGGGTTTAATGGTGTGTGATGGGTAATGTTGGGTTATTGAAGAGTTTAATGGAGTTTGATGGATGATGTGGGTTAATAAAGGGGTTTAATGGAGTTAATTATGGTGTTTTTAAAAGGTTTATATGGGTTATGTGTTCGATGGATAATGTGAGTCAATAAAGGAGTTTGGTGGTGTTTCATTGGTGCTCGGTGGATAACATGGGTTAATGATAGAGCTTGCTAAATAAATTGGGTTAATGAAGTGAACGAAAGTGAAAGTGAACGTGCACTATTTGCCTACTGTGCTTGCACACAGAGGAATGTGACCTCCGCATTTAACCCATCCGTGCAGTGAAACATACGCACACACCAGTAAACACTAGGGGGCAGTGAACACACTTGCCCGGAGCGGAGGGCAGCCCCAAACCGCGGCGCCCAGGGAGCAGTTGGGGGAGTTAGGTGCCTTGCTCAAGGGCACCTCCGTCGTGTTTTTGCCCTGGGCAGGGATCGAACCCACAACCTTCCGGTCAAGAGACCGGTTCCCTAACCAGTAGGCCACGGCAGGAGCTTGATGGAGTTTAATGGATAATGTGGCTTAACGAAGTGGTTTTGATGGACTTTGGTGGATAATGTAGGTTGATGAAGGGGTTTGATGGATAATAATGCTAAATGAGTGAGTTTGGTTAGACCTGATGGCTAATCTGGTTTAAGAAATGGGTTTAGTGGATAATGTGGATTTTAATGAAGGAGTATAGTAAAGTTTGGTAGATGATGTGGGTTTTAATGGAGGAGTTTGATGGAGCTAGATGTTTAATGTGAGTTAATAAAGGCGTTTAATAATGTTTGGTGGATAATAGGGCTGTGCGATATGACAATATATTGCGTGACTATAGAAAAACGTCTGTCATTTGATATTACGATCGCCTGCATCGTTTTGTCACAAAAAAAGTTTTGTTGTTTTGGTGACACTTTAAGGTGGAGCACGTAGGAGAGCACGTTTCCGTGTGCAGACCAGACTACACACCATATGGCAGAAAATATCTTTAATTGTTTAACTTTGTATAATTCAACGTATAGAAATCCTTTTTTTCATGTGGTCACTTTATTAAAAAATAAAAAAATCACTGAATTTACAGACAATGTGCTTTATCGTGATATGTATTGTTATCGGGATATGAATAGACCTATATCAGGATATAAAATCTTGGTCATATCGCACAGCTCTAGTGGATAACATTGGTTATGATGGAGTTTGATGGATAATATGGGTTAATGGAGGAGTTTAGTGGTATTTTGTGGATAATGTGGGTTAGTATTAAGTCTGATATAGCTTAGTGAATAATGAGGATTTTAATAGATAAAGTGTGCTGACGGAGTTTGTTAGATAATGTGGTTTAATGAAGGAGTTTAATGGAGTTTTGTGGATAATGTGATTTAATGGAGGGGTTTAATGGTGTTTGGTGGATAATGTGGGTTATTGAAGTCCACAACGCACTGATATGAACTGCTGATTTTTTTTTATATTTCTTTTATATAAAAAAATCTATAGAATTATATGAAAATTACTTTTAAGTTATTAAATTTGGTATCAGTCTGACAGGCTGTAAAGTAATTAAGCCCTTAGTCCGTTAGGCTTAGCAACTACTTAACATGGTGGAAGAATTGTCTAGGGTGAATATCCAGGGGCGGTTCTAGACCAAAATGACTAGAGGGCCGAGGTAGGGCCAGTGTTTTTTCAGGGGGCCACATGTAAAGACAAAACACACCAATATTTAAGCATTCAAAAT
>JAOVVF010000047.1:23936846-23949346 GCA_028565595.1 Duopalatinus emarginatus
GACCAGATGCTGAAGTTCCTTGATTTGTTCGAAAGTTGTCCACAAATGTATCAGCGAACACAGGTCCAGCTTGAGGTCGAGGAGTGGGTTGGAGACGGAGACGAAACACCTCAAGTGGGCAGCACCACTGAGGCCTTTGTGTACAGTACAACCACTTACGAGCCTGAATGGCTCCAGTATCCTACCTTCGACAACTATGATTCATACGGGGATCACGGTCTGCCATATTCAACTGAAGAAGCCAGAGAGTTTGACTAATTTGCTGACTGTCTTTGGGAGGTTCCTTTGCAGGGATACACACCTTGTGATTTAACACATCTGCTTCAAGAACTGACTGAACTCATCTGCTGCATTTCATTTGCTTTATATATATATATATATATGGGCCTGGTGGCATGGTTGATAATCCTGTTGGAAAATCCCATAATTGATGGGTTAAAGAAGTCTATGTATGGCTGCAAATTGTCACCAAGCAGTAAAACGTATCAATGGTTAAGGCAGACCAGTGTACCCAACTCATGCCATAACACACTGCACACCACTATGGAACCAACTGGAACCATGACTCATCAAACTGCATCATATATTGCCAGTCCCCTGGGGTCAAGTTAGCAACCTCACAAGCCCAGGTCAGTCATTTTGTCATTATGCCATTGTGCACTCCAGTGGGTGCACTCTCGTATGTCATGGAAGCTACAGAATGCTGCACTGATATAAGATACATGGGGCCTTATGGATTGATGCCTCAGGTATGCGGTTGTAAATTCTATATATATATATATATATATACATACAAACATGGGTGCGCCTGGGTGCCCAGGCATTTAGTTATTGTCATGCACACTGCTAATCCAAAGTGTCCTGATTGGGGCATTAAGAAAATGATCATGGACAATAAGATTGATTATTACTTTTTGGAAAGCTCAGCACAACGCAGGAGCTGTATGCATAAAGTGCAGTCTGCATGGGCTATATAGAGCTGTGAATTATTTGTGTGTGCTCTTTGTTTTGTGGTTTTATGAGCTCAGTAATAAAGTATGTAATTTGTGTTACTAAAACAAAGTGCTGACAAAACAACCAACAAAAATAGTGTATGTCTGTGCTTGTATAACATTATTAAACATTACATTTATTCCACTGACAGAATTGCCAAGTGTACAGTAACATCACACATTGGAGTTTGACATTTCAGGGACATTAAAGTAATCATATTTATTTTTTTTAAAGCCAAGTAAACAGTTTAAAGTGAATTGACTGAGGTTGAAAAGATTATGACAGAATAATATAAATACTGACACAGTAATACACAGAATGACATAAAAATACAAGAGCATCTTACAAATCACAAAAATTTATATAAAAACCTCATTAATGCATCTCTGGCTCTGTGTATGGTGTGTGTGTGTGTGTGTGTGTGTGTGTGTATGGGTTTATGTGAAAAATTAAACACTTGCCATGTACAATGTATGGAAAAATTTACACTCTTGATGAAATGTCAGGACAAATGACATGTCTTAACTTTTCTAAAAATATATATATATATATATGTATAAAAAACATTTACGTTAAAAACCAAAAGAGTTTTTCTTTTGGTTACTGTTAGGGTTAGAGTTAGGTATTGCATTATTTAGCCACGTGTATCATAATATCTATGAAAATAGATTTTGAAACCAATGTGTGTGCGTGTGCGCACATGTGTGTGTTGGGGCTTGGGGAGGTAGTGTATAGTCATTTAGCAGCCATGACCTGCTTCTTTCTGCAGAAGAGCCTCTTCACTGCGCAAGGGGAAGGAGTCAATGATGCTGAAGATCTCTGCTGCTGTGATCGGATATGTGAAGCGTTGTTTGTCCACCCCCTGTTTGTCCAGCAGTACCAGATTAAATGAATTCTGAGACAGCTGCAGCAGCATTCTGTACAACACACACATACATACATAGACAGCTCATGTGCATGATCTGAACACTTAAAGACAGTGCTGATGACGTCTAGGAGAAGAAGCACTTATCATTATATATATATATATATATATATATATATACACAAGCTATATGACATGAGATAACCTCATGAGAAAAGAATATCAAATAACTGACAATAATTACATAATTAAAAAATAATTTTACCCAGATTATGCCCAAATAAACATAGAAGCCACAGCTGGACAGAGTGGTGTCTGCTGCTGTGCAATGCACAAATTCATGAACTGCCCATAGTAAGTATAGGGGTTTCAATGTAAAAAAAAAGATGTGTGTCAGAACTCTTGCCATACCATGAACCAGCCAGGAGTCCAAATACCAGAATTTTCATCAGCAACACAAAATAGTTATGCCCAGTACTTCACAACCCACCCTGTCTCATTCCCCCTGAGTTCTAGTTGTTTTCTCTGCCTGTTTTTTTTTACATTTAGTTTCAGCTGTGTCTTCTTACCCTTGTCTCAGTGTGTGTAAACCTTGTCTTTTGTTCAGTAAGGTTGCAAAGTAATTGGACTTGCTGTGCCATTATGAGGCTGGGCTGTTTGTGCACTAGATATTATGGTATTTTGACTCTAGTTCATGTTTTTGACCTCTGTGCCTGTGCTATCCAGTTTGTAGATCGCCTGACTCCTGTTTATTTAATTTGATATTTGGACTGTGTTTTGGACTAAAGTTGTGTCCAACTGCCTTGGTTAGTGTGTGCACACTCCATCTGTAACACTATTGCTAGATAGTATATTATATAGTATATATATAGTATAGTATATAATATACCAGTGCTGTTAATAAATATCAACACATGGAGCACCGCTTGTCTAATCAAATCTAAATGTATAATTAAGTTTGAATCTTTCAGTTCAGAAACCCAGTTCTGGCTTCCATCTGCATGCAAAGAAATGTGATGGGTTTAAATTATGATACTTTGTGGTTTCAGTTTGAGTTGATATAGTTAGCATTTGACATAGAAGACTTTACTGATATACTATATATAACAGGGCTCATAGGATTGGAGCATGAGGTAATTAGGTCAACTTACTGGTGGAAGCGGTTCCAATCAAAGCATCATGAAAAATGCGTGAAATTGATAGGTAAAATTGTTATTTAAATACAGCTGCTTGTTTGTAGGTATTTCTGCACAATGGCACAGCATGCACCCGAAAGTGCTGTTTATAGCCGGTATAGTGGTGCACCAAATTTGTAAAAAAAAAAAAGAGGTAATGGAACCTTGTACTTGTCATTTTGCAACTGAAGGAACTGTATATAAACTGTATGTAAAAGTAAAACATTTCACAAAAAACCCACCCACAAACCCACCCACACCAGAAACTCATTCTGGGTCTGAAAGTGTTGAGACTAATCGTGCCATTCTTTGTGGGATATAATTATTGAGAGCAGGATTTTGCTAAATATTTGACACTTGAGAAACTCCTGGTCAGGATATTCATATAATTATTGTGAGGTCTTGGGCATACCTGAGCTGTAAGGCCAGTGCTGGAGGGATGAGTTGGTATCTAATGCGTCCAATTTGAGCTGGAAACTGTCCCACCAGTTCAATCACAGTCATGTGTCTTAAGTCCATGCCACATTGTGCTTGCTGAAACACACATATACTATCATCAGTTTTAAGTAGCATATTTCAGGAATCCATAAGGTTCCCTCACACCTTTTGTTTCAAGGGCACAGACATGATGTGAAGAGAATTATCTATTACCTGTAAATTTGTCATTTGGAATCTGTAGTAATGGTTGGCTGCTGTGGGGGTGGAGATTATAAGCAGACGACGTTTCTCGTAGAACTGGTCCAGTAGTTGAGCAGCACTTCGAACCCCAACATTAATGATCATGGCTGTAATTAATAACAAGTAAGAAGAATTGTTACTGGTCATTCTATTGGTCATTGAAAAATTGGTGTCTTATTGCCTGTGATGTTTTGGAATGTAATGCAATTCATTATGAGACAGGATGTGCAGCATTTTACAGCTCATCGGTCAACCTGTGCACACCCTGTGTCCCATGCTGCATCAAGAGAAAGATTTAGCCTCTAAACTGCTTTAGTTACAGAGTATGGTAAATGAGTGTGTGCATGTAAAACACGTCTTAAGCACTGGTATATAAGCAACATTTTGGCTTACGATGTTTGTGTTGTTTGTGTTTTGTTTATTATTGAAACTTTATCTGCACTTTTAGCTGCCTCTGCCTGCAATTTGTTATAATTTCAAGCGGTGACAAAATTTAAATGGGCTGTTATAGTTGCAGCTAAAGTAGCAATGAAATAAGCTTGACTTTAATTGCTCTACATACATGCACAGGTGGTTTCCAGGCCAGACCATTCCATGTTGAACTGGCAAACTCGGGCACCGCTGCCTCTCAGCTCATAACCTCCCAGGCAGCGGAAAGTACATGTTGCCCCATAATTATCACCTGCACTGTCACACTTCATCCAGCCATTTTCAGGCACTGAGAGGGGAGTGCAGCGACGGACTGTAAAGGAAAAAACAGAAAAAAAATCAAGGACTGGGAGCTCATAGGTTATACCACAATATCATAATATCACGAATAGTGATATTCAATATATACACATATATATATATATATATATATATATATTGAATACATTCAATATATATACATAAAGTTATGACAGATTTTGCAAAGGATCAAGTTGTAATGGTTAGATGACTGGGTCAGAGCATCTCCAAAACAGCAGGGCTTGAGGGATGTTCACATTATGCAGTGGTTAGTACCTACCCAATGTGATCCAAGAAAGGACAAATGGTGATCCAGCAACAGGGTTATGGGAGCCCAAGGCTCACTTATATGTGTGGGGGCGAAGTCTAGCCTGTCTCGTCCATCCCACAGAAGATCCATGGAAATATACAGGTAACATGCTAACAACCTGGTACCAGATACACATCTTTAGGGGTCTTATGGAGTCAGTTCCTTGCTAGGTTTGAGCTGTCTGGGCAGCTGTTTAGGAAGGTAGTTTTAATATTATGGCTGATTAGTGTATATCCACTACATATTTTTGTGCACCAACCCTGATCCTGGACATGTTTTCCCTGCTCTAACATGCCCACTTTAAATTTAAGGAGTGTTAATTAGCTAATAACTTGCATCAGGTGTCTGGATCAAGGAAAAATACTAATGCGGCATCTTAAGAATTGAAGTCTGCAGTCAGGAATTACATAATCTTGTCTGTGTTGATTGAACAAGTAAATACTACAATAAAGCATCTATTTTTAAGTAATGAAGTGACATCTTATTTGTTTTTCGTGTGAACAGCCATGATGTCATATGCTAAATTCAGTGTTCCAGACTTTTTGAGTAAGAATTTTGGTTTCTTGGTCAGAATCTGAAAATTAACAAGATTTAGCATAAAATGGGTAGGTTGGGGGACTAGGGTTGAGAATCTCAGCCCTTCAGTGCACAGTGCACTATAAATTCCACATATGTATTAAATATGTTCATGTGTTATTCACCTTTTACTCTGACGTTGAATTTACAGGTAGCTTTGTTTCCAGCCCGGTCGAATATAGTGTATGATTGTTTATGGTTTCCCTCTGTAAAGTATGTTCCTGGAGGCTTCCCTTTTAATGTTACACTGTAAAGCACAAAAATATTTATGGTTACATGGTTCTTTATGGACCCCCAAGAACAATTAAATTGCTGTTTTGTACTTAATCATACAGAGCCCCAAATTATAGTGGTAGAAAAACAATTTTAGACATGTAAATCGCTCCCTCAATTTACTAATCTGTTTCCTTGATTTACTAATACATTCCCTTGATTTACTAAATCATTCCCTAATTTACTGCTTGGATTTTACTTTGGCTGTTAAACATAACACTGGCAGTGTCCCAAATGTACACTATACACTAATACTATACAGTAACCACTACACACTAATACTAGACAGTATATACTATGTATAAATCTTAATAATATGAATTTAATAGGCTAGTACACAAAATATGAACGTACTACACTGTTTCTTACTAACTGGAAGTGATGAACCATTGCTATGACAACACACAACACAGCTGGCTAATGCTAGCAGCATAATTAGCAAATTAAAGGAACAGATTAGTATGTTGATGGGACGTATTAGTAAATCGAGGGAAAAGTTTTAGTAAATCGATGGATTTACATATCCCAATTTTTTTAGGGGCTCCGTATAATCACACTGGATATGAAACAGAACAAAGAACAGGGTGTCAGATTTAATCTGAAAATTATTAATCCATTTGGATTTTCAGATGTGGAGTGTATCCCCAAGATATCTGACAAAAGGAATAGAGTTGTGGCATGTACAGTACAGTATGCATGTGTAGAAAGGAACACCACAAATCAATAGATGCCACTAAAGTGGAAAGCACCAAGTACATAACATATAGGTATAAGGCCCCAGCGTGACAGTGGTAGTAGTGTTCACTCTATTGGAGGTCAGTGGAAGAAGCTCAAAAGAATAATAATAAAAAACTCTCTCTCTCTCTCTGTGTGTATGTGTGTGTGCGTGTGTGTGTGTGTGTGTGTGTGTGATAGTAACTCTGTTAGTATGCCGTCTGCTGTGTCTTTTCCCTCCGGTGTTTCCCAGGTCACTTTTGCAGTCACTTTTCCTGGATCAGCTGTCTTCTCCTTCACATTTGGACACTTAATAACTGGAGGATCCAAATCTGTGAAAATGAGCACCTTAGCACCTGGTAATTTTTTATCAAAGTATATAGATTGTTTGAGTATGTTTTCATGTCATGATCAGTTCTACCCACCCAGACAAACACTCTGGCCACCACTCCATGCCTTGTTGCTTTGGCAAGTCACCCTGCTGTCTCCACGAGCAGTGTATCCTGGTGAACAGAAGAACTGGCAGTGGGAGTTATAGTAGAAACCATCTGAACACTTAAATCCACCGTTAGATGGCATGGCCAGGGGTGGACAGCGGACCTCTGCAAAAACACAGTCAGGATAAACTGTATGTTTATTTGCTGTTGTTACAACAATTATCATGTACTTTCGACTAACGTCAACTTTTTTTATTTCTTAAATCACAGGATAAAACTATATGACTCATGTGTGTTATTAAGCCTCTCATACATGCACCATCCATAATGTGTGTACATATAGTTTATGCATCTGTTTTTGGCTAACCTCTGCAGGTGTATTTTCCTGACCACTGTTTGCTGGCCATGCAGAGTATCTCGCTGCTGCCATGGAGCTCATAGCCTCTTTTGCAGTGGACCTTACAGCGGGTTCCCAACACATTCTTATAATGTTCACCACGTGGCGTTTGGCAGCTTGCATGCCCATGCTTCACTTTGACTGGAGCACACCATGGAACACCTATGACAAGACACATATTGTAGGTACTCAGACATACTAAAAAGGTTACACACATTTGCCCTACATGAAAACAGTTAAAACAATCCGTCCCATTATGACCATCTCCCAAAAGAAGGCAATAATATAATTCCACACACTTACCTTGACTCACTGTTAGCCTTCAGAGTGGTCGTGGATAAAAGCAGAAAGGAGTATTGAGAAGTGAAGGTGGAGAGAGGAATTAGAAATAGAGCTAATATAAAGACATTGTGGGTGCACTGAAGACATGCTCTGAAATACCAGTCACAGTTTTCATGATGTAGCCAGGAAGTATGGTAAAGGTATAAGGGGCAGTGTGTGAGAGGGTGTGTGTTCACCTGTGTATCTTACATCCTCATCGTCAGTGAAAGGCCAGTACCCCGACCCTGGAAAACAGAAGACAGCAAAAGAGAGCCAAAGAAAGTCTGAATTGCCACTGAATGACAGAGATTACAAAGCTTTGGGTGCAAGCTAAATCTCTGATTCCCGCATTGTGGGCAATTTCATTAAAGCACAAACCAGTGGTTTCTCAAACAGGTGTGAGAAATTAAACAGAATACACAATGTGTTGTTTAGTATATAACATGCATGTGCTGTCTGCAAGTAATCGGTGAGGAGAAATGTGTATTCAAACATTTATTATTGTTCTTATTATCCACAATGCATATATCCACTTTAAATTTACAAATGTAACGACTTGAATACTTTTACTTCTACATATGAAAAAAGGTGTGCATTCATAAGCATAAAGATATATACGTGTTTAAAAGACTGATAAGGGAAACGGTATTTGCACTTGCTGTCTCTGGCGGTATTCTTTTCTTCTGCTCGATTTAAGCAGAAACAAGTTTCTGCTGCCATGTTTTTATGCAAACTGCATCAGTATAAACAACATTGCTTTGGGGAATTTTACCCAACAGGACGAAGATAAATGTCCTTAGTGACAATATAGTTAAATATTCAAATGATAAAAGGCACAAAGCCATACATCAACATCTGTGTACACTTTGTTCAATACTACACAGGTGGAAGGATCATGGAGGCCCAAAAATCCATCCCTAAACAAGTGTACAGTGCAAGATTTCTCAGACGAATTATATGGAAATTAAGAGATGAATGAGAGCAATGCATCCGAGTACCTTGCCCTAAAGTAAGGCCACCATGGGTTAAAGCAGCTCTAATATGACTGCCATAAAATTAAAATTATTTCTTTGATCTCTGATCTTCTTTGCTAATTTAGCAAATCTTTGCTAATAGCATTAATTAAGAATACTGTACTAGTGTTTGGCTATTAGGAGCCAATGTGAATCAAAGATCAGTCACCTTATATAGAAAAAATAATAAGATGATGAGTGTCTGTTTAGACCCCCACGGTTGGCTGGAACTGTCAACTCTGACATATACAAATACCTTATTAAATCACTAGACAGTGTTTTCTGACATCTGTCCCTTTTTTGTTATTTTTTACTCTAAAGTAATTAGCATAATATTAACATGCTTAGCAGGGGGTTTACTGTTTCCATTCTCTCTGCAAATGGCCTGAAGCTATAGATGTCTTCTTTTAATGTCCTTTGCTTCTTTGGAAAGTGGAAAAAAAACAGTTTTATTGCTGGATGTAAAAAAAAATGGCCTGCAGCACCTTTGAGGCATAGCTCTAATTGTTTTTCCAATCTGGCACATGTACTTTTACAGCATTTGTTTTTACCAAAAGGGAGTGTGGTCAGTTCAGATTACAGGGAAGTGACATATAACTGCTCTCATCACTAGTGCTATCTGAAACAATTATGAATAACTCTCTAGCAGTAATTCAGCTCATTTTTTTTGCAAAAGATGGATTACACATATGATCCTAAGAAAATCTTAACACATTGGAATAGAGGGGTGGGAAAATCATGATATGATCTGGGGCTTCTTCTCTGAAATTGGTACCAGAGCATTACTTCTCATTAAATAAAAAATAAATTAAGTGTAACATATTAGAGGAGAATCTAATCTCATTGCCAGCAGAGAACTGACAACTGGTCTACTCTGCATATTGCTGCATTCTATTCTCCATTAACCTGCAGTATATAATTTCATAACATTTTTACAATATAACAAGACATTGGGAAGGGACACAAGATATGATATGCCATGACGTATGACTATGTAAGACATAAAATATAAGAGTTTTATAATATAATATAATATAATATAATATAATATAATATAATTTTATTTTGTTTTAAAGACTGGAACACTTATACATGTGAAAAATAAACCATAAAAGGGTGGGCTGTTTTAGAAAATTAATTAACAGTGTTAATTATAATCCTGTTGTAATCTAACGTGATGCACAGTGCTAATGTTCTAACCTAAACTTTTCTTAATTTAAGAACAACACATTATTCTTTTTGCCCTTTCGACATATATAACATATAATGCTGTGGATCATCTTGCCTTGTAGCCAAAACTATTGTCCATAGAGCTGTTGGGGAAAATTAATCAACAGCTTCTGGGTATAAAGTCTTACAATGTGCACTGTGAAAGAAGGGTAAATTATAAAATGCAATCAAACTTTGTTCATAAGTTTATTGATTTTGAATGAACAAATAATTGTGATTGTCATTTTAGCATTTGTCATGCAGCATGTCTCTGTGCAGAAGATGATTTACAGGTAATGGCAGTTATTTAGGTCCATTACCTGTATTTCCAGTAGTTCCATTATCTCCTGCTTTTCCTTCGTCTTATATATAAATTAGTATTTCATTTAATTTCAGTGTGCAACTGCCCCTGCATATTGTACACATGACAAATAAATATGAACGTTACCTTTCAATAACAGATGTAGACCCAGAGTTTAGAACCATGTGGACATCCTAAAGTGTAACTGTAAAGAAAACATCTTTTGCAACTTTTACTTACTCACGACTCAGTAATTGCTGATGGATTGCATGGAAGGTCCAGAGCCTATCCCAGGAATTTTGGGTGTAAGGTGGGAATACACCCTGGATGGAATGCCAGTCCATTGCAGAGCAACATACACACATTCACACTCATTCTCACCTGGGAGCAACCCACTATTACAGGGAGAACCTGAGATCAGGATCATGCCCAATATACTGGAGATGTGAGACATCAATGCTACCCGCTGCACTGCTGTGCCATCAACATATAATTTTCTCTTCCATTTACATAGCTTAGGATAAACAGAACTGCACTCCAATAGAAACAGGGTTTTGTGGTCTGTTCCATTTAGATCAGTGTTGCGTACTTACTTTAGACTAAAAACATGTGATCCTGAGTGAAGTGAACCTTAACGTTTAGAGTAAACTACATTACCCATGGGCTCTTTCTGGCTCTTCCTACCAACCAGAATTAACCATAGCATCTCTCTTCTCTATGTCTTGAGAAGCTTCAATAGTGTCAAAAACTAGAAATAGAAGCTTGTGAGATACCACCCCTCCTCCTCCTCCTCCAAACACCCCAAACACACACACACATTTCAACATTTCTTGGAAATCCTCATTCGGCAAGGATTTGTCTTTGGCATAATATCACAGAATTCTTGGAAAAGATTGTTGTAGTCTGAGAGACTCTCTCTCTCTCTCTCTCTCTCTCTCTCTGTGTGTGTGTGTGTGTGTGTGTGTGTGTGTGCATGATTGAGTGCTCCACGGTCCTCTTGGCAGATGAGTTCATCTGTTGAGCTCAGCAAAATGTTGTGTAACTCTTCTCTCACACACAGTTTTCCACTCACAGCAGGCTTTTCTAGTGCAGTAGTGCAGTTCTCTTGCCATCTGTTTGATGTAACAGAAAACTACACAACCTTACAGAATGCTGTGACAGCTTAAAACACTTACACACACTTTGTTGCTACATATCTATGCATTCAGGTCCGTAAATGCTATAAATCAAAATCGAATCCATGAATGACATTATATGTACGCTGCAAGTGGATGCAGACAGGACAACAGAAGACAATGTATTTGAAGACACATTTGCAGGACAGTTAGACATACGATAGAATAGTCCACAAAACACTCTTTGACAAGTTGCGTTTATTCTATCAATGCAAATCTCTTTCTGCACCCTGGAACGTAAATTCATGTTGCAGCCTGTGTGAGATCTGTCATACATATAGTTTGACCTGAAACTACACTCATATACTGACACACAATCCCCCTGTAATACACACCACATGTTTTTTGTTAGGTAAAGTTTTGCACAAACACACACATACTTTCGACTTGTTATTAGTATTACTAGTTATTAGTAAGTTTTACATATGTACACACACTTTCCACAAAATCCCCAGAAGCATTAATGTCTCTTCTGCTAAAAAATTACATTTGTATCATGCATGAGTACTTATTTCTCCCAGCACACTCTTAGAGAACATTTTTGCAATGTGAGCTGTCCGCACATCAGGATTTTGCTAATTTGGTATTTTGACTAAGCCTTTTTAAACCACCATTTCAAGATTTCCTTGGAACGGGGCTAAATGTGAAGGGAAAACTCTGGAAAGTGAAGGAATGACTTGAAAAATAATTCACCAGAAATGTGAATTAGAGCATTGTTAAATAACAAAAATAATAATAATAATATTTATATTTTACATTTATATAAAATGTATATAATTTACATTTATTTATAATAATAATAATAATAATAATAATAATATAATATTATTATAATTATAATATAATAATAATAATTATATACTACTATACTATATTAGTAGTATCACATACTACTTACTTTCTAAATACTTTCATGAAGTGAAGTGAACCACTCACTGACCACTGTGCTTGCACACAGAGACATTTGACCAACACATTTAACCCATTTGTGCAGTAAAACACACACAGACACACACACACACACACACACACACACACACACACACTAGTGAATACACACTAGGAAGCAGTGAGAACACATGTCCAGATCAGTGGGCAGCCCTATTCACAGCACACAAGGAGCCTTGGTCAAGTGCTTCAGACATGTTCTGTCGGTTGCAAGGATTGAACCGATGACCTTTCTGTCTGGTTCTTTAATCACAAACCCACGGCTGCCCATGTCAACACTGTCACAAGATAATTGTTATGTATATGATATGTATAGTGAGCTCCATAATTATTGGTGCTTCTTGGTAAAAATATTCCAGAGAACATGCCTCATTACACTTTAGATT
>JAOVVF010000047.1:23971420-23989525 GCA_028565595.1 Duopalatinus emarginatus
AAATCTTCTTTTATTGCAACAACATGACATTTTATCAAAATAATAATAATAATAATAATCAGCAACAATTAACCTGTATTAATTAAAATTAAATCATTTACACGTGTGTGTGTGTGTGTGTTTTTTCGTGTGTGTTATCTGTTCTATCAGCCGGAGCCTACGTGGCCCGGAAAATCTCTTCCGCTGTCCGAGGAGAAGAGCCTAAAGAGCAGCCTGTCCTCACGTCATGTAGCCTGGCAAAAGGTAAGGCCTTCACGAGTCTCCTGTTATTGTGTGGCCGAGGCGTGTAGTACCGCGTCATCACGTCACGTGACCTGAGAATGACTCAGCAGAATCTGATGTGGATGTACTACAGTCAGTATAAGATAAGACACTGTTGATCTCAGATTTTATACTCATATTCACTCTGTTTTTATAAAAAAAAAACTTTTCCAAAACACCTGGAAATATATAGATTAAATAATGATGAAAGGATGACTAGATAAATACATACATAAATATATAGTCTAGTTTTCAACACACACACACACACACACACACACACACACATATATATATATATATATATATATATATATATACACTACAAAAATTCAATTAAATAAGTAATTAATTACTTTATTGATCTATTAATTGATTTAATTAATTAAAAGTAAATAATTAATTAATGTAATTACATACATACACATACATATAAGTAGGTCGTGGACAAATAAAGGGTTATTTTGGTAAGCCACTGAAATGTCATATTTTAATATAGTAAAAGTGAACTATTTGCCTACTGTGCTTGCACACAGAGGAGTGTGACCTCTGCATCTAACCCATTCATGCAGTGAAACACACAGAACAGTGAACTCTAGGGAGCAGGGGGCAGCCAGTTAGGCACCTCAGTTGCGTCTGGCCATATGTGATGATCAAACCTGGGACTTTACGATCACAAGACCTGTTCCCTAACCATAAGTCCATAGTTGCCCCATTGGCATTGTATATATTTTATATAAAAAATACAGGATAATATGAAATTAAAGTGTATTTATTTTACCTGTTTTTGTATCTGTTTTGAAAGTCAGGGCCTAAATACAGCAGGCATTGATTGGAAACGTTTTATGCCTACTTATGTCCATCTCTTGTTTTAATACAGTTTTTGGGATCTGATCTTTGTTACTATTTTACTAGGTTATTGGACTATAACTAAAAACTGTCTCACTTCTAGTAAGTCTGTGTACTTTCAGTCAGTATTCTTGACTTCAACACTGCTGTCAAAAGTTTAGGAGCTCTAATGATAGTGATAGAGTACCACTAGTGAGGTATTTACAGAGCGTGTGTTTGTGTTTCAGGTAATAAGCGCCAGAGTCAGAAGCGGTTAACAGCGGAGGAGATGTCTTCTGCAGACCTGGATGATGGAGCAGTGTGTGCACCTTCCATAGACACTGCAATGCAGAAACATGGTTCCTGAGGTTAAAGGTCACGCTGGTGCATTACTGGGTGCTAGAGAGAAATTCACTGATTGACAAAACAACTTTATCCTTGACTTAAGCGAACCCAGAATCAAGTCATATAGTTGTGCCAAGAGTACTAATGATTTATTCCAGCATACTTGTAGTCAGACAAATTGGATATCTCTGTAATTATGGGTTCATTGACTAACTGGCTGCTGACAGACCCTAAATGAATAGAATTAGAGCTTGGGTCTATAGATTAAAGATTTATTAGTGCTTGTATCTAATTTTAAGGCAGGTATATGTTGTATTCACCAAGTGCCTAATCAGACTAATCAAGATCTTGAAATTCCTAATTATATCTGTATTGTTTGTCATGAAGTGCAAACGTTTTACAAACTATCTATTATTAAGACAACCCAGTGTGCCCTGCGTGACTGGATATTAGTCTGTGCCTTTATTTCTCTCTTTCTGTCTATGTTTCTCATCTGTAGAGTGTGAAGATCTGTTCATCAACCTCTGATTCAGGGACTGTCCAGATCTGAGATTTTCCTACAGCTGTAATATTTATATCCAAGGATTTCTTAAATAAAGTTGTATATTGAGTGTATACACATCACTTAGCATCTTTACTATGAAGACTGGTTAAAAAAAAGGTTTGAATTGTGTATAACAGCATATATTCATACATTGGGTGAAAAATAAAATGACTTTAAATCAGTGTTTGTGTTGTAAAATGTTCATTGCTGTTTAACATGTGAAACGACCAAATAACAAAGAGACATGATTGAAATCATTTCAGATTTTTTGGGCCATCTATACATTTAGAAACTTTCCCTGTGACACCAGATAATTATGTACATTTTATGCTTTCTCATTTTTCCCCACTTAATATGGAAATATGCTATATGCCGCTTTATCAATAGACCTACATTCATTCTCAATCACATCTAAAAAAATGTTTATTATAACACTAGACTAAAATTTTCTTTTGTAAATCCTCGAACAACATTAGTATATGATATAAAACAACAGTTTACAATATCTTTAACATTTTCCATCTTCTAAAATTTAATATGAACAGATACTCGTAGAGCAAACAAATCAGCCATAACATTTAAACCACTGAATAACATTGATAACCTCACTGCAGTGGCTCTTGTCAAGGGGTGGAATATATTACATAGCAACTGAACAGTCAGTTCTCAAAGTTAACATGCTGGAAGCAGGAAAAATGGGTAAGTGTATCTAAAACAACTTTAACATTGGCCAAATTGTGATGACTAGATGACTGGTGAGATGACTGGTGATGAGCAGGTCTTGTGGGTCATTTCCAGTATGCAGTGGTCAGCACTGACCAAGCATGGTAGGAATTGTCTAATGGAAAAGTCTAAGGAGGAACAATTGCTAAACCGGCAACAGGGTTGTAAGCCCCTTAGCACATCTGGTTTGATGCCTTCATGTTTTTTAAGACTGTTCCAGTTTACCAAATCCTTCACTCACTCACTGTAACTGATATATTCTGCTTTGCAGTGGATGTAGAGCACACATTTACACCAATGAGCAATTTATCTTAAACAGTCCATCTACTAGTATGTTTATGGGAGAGGAAGGTAACCGGTGAACACAGACATTCCACACAGACTCAAGGTTCAAGCTGGATCTCAGGACTCTAGAGCTGTGAGAGGGCAAAGCTACGGCCTCACCAAGCTACCTAGCTCATTTGAGAAACCTTGAAAACGATTAAAATGAGAATAAACAAATTCATTACTGAAGTGCATCTTATATACATCATAAATAGGTTAAATATATTAATCATGACAGTTTTATATCTTAATAAAAATAGCCAAAGCATATGTTATTTTTCAAACATTTCTGTTTGATGCTGATGACACCCACTTATATTGTGTTACATTTTTTCTATTCCACTCCAAACTGTTGTCCATGAGCTCAGGAACATGGTTAATTGATCAGGTCACACAATAATTAGACACTCCCAATAATACTGAATTCTCCATAAGGGGTGCAGCCATAGGCTTGTGGTTAAGGAACCAGCCTTGGAACCAGTTCCCCAGTTTGATTCCCACACTAACAAGACATGACTAAAGTACCCTTGAGCAAGGCACCTAATGCCCAACTGCTCACCGCCCCAGCATGTGCACTCACTAGTGTGTGTTTTTTAACTGCAAGTTTGGATTAAATGTGGGGGTTAAATTCCTCTATGTGCAAGCACAGTGGTCAATGAGTTAATAATAATAATTGTAACACCTCAGGACCGCCCATTCCGTTAAAATGGTTGATTTTACCTTCTTTTTTTTATAAATGCTACTGTTTAGATTTACTTTATATTAATATATCTTAGCCATGTCATCACACTACAGCAGGGGTGTCCAATTTCCAATCTGTACCCTTCTGTTCCAGCAACTGGGAATTTCTGTCCCAACGACTCCCAATGGCCTGCAATTCACTTTCTGACCACAGTTTTATATGGGGGCACAAGGGGGGCGCTGTTGAGTTGCTGGCTGCTCTGCCTGTAAGCAGGCTCATGAGTTATGAAACGAGTGAGTGAGGAGTAGAGGCAGGTTACGATGGAGCGTGTTAGGCAGTGACACACAGACAAACAAAAGTTCAAAAATAGTTGGCAAATTGATTATTTATTCTGTGAAAGTCATTCATTGGCGGTGTGCCTTATCTGCCGACAGAAAGTGGCAGTTTTGAAGGAATACAATATCCGTCGACATTATGAAACAAAACATTTACCCCAGTTTAAATAATACAGTGGTGAGGTAGGAAAGCAGAAGGCTAGCGAACTGTTAGCCAGGCTCAGTGCCCAATAACACACATTACTGCAGCCATCATCTGCTCAAGACAATGCAACTAAGGCCAGCTATAAGATCAGCGCAATGATAGCGAAATCTGGGAAATGTTTGTCATGTGGAGAGTTTGTTAAAGTTGCAGTATTCCCAAGCCGGACACAGGCCTTTTCTCAAATTAGCTTGTCACGAAACACAGTTACCCGCATTGGGGATATGACTGAGGATCTCAGAAAACAAATCGTTGCTAAAGCATCCTGATTTACTGCCTTTTCTGTGCTCTCACATCTACACGGACGTTGTCAGCGATCTTCTGCAGGAGTTTGACAGTCACTTTGAAGATTTCAAGGAAAATGCAACTGCCTTTGAATTATTTGCACAACCCTTTTCTGTTAATGTGGACACAGTCAGTGAGGAACTTGGAATTGAACTTCAATGCAATTCACTTCTCCAGAACAAGTACAAAAAGCTTCCCTTGCATGATTTCTACAAATGTGTTCCAGCTCAGTATCCAAAGATACAGAAACATGCTCAGGTAAAGTTTTCCCAATTTGGTCTGATGAATTTAAATAAGTCAAAGCTCAGAAATGCATTGTCAAACTCTCATCTCCATGATATCCTTACACTGTCAGTTAGTCAGCTGGAGCCTAATCTTGACAGACTTATAAAAAACAAAGACAGGCTTCATGTCTCTCATTAATGATAAAAGATAAAGAATGTAATATTTTTGTAAGGGCATGTTGTGTTATGTTCTGCATTACTCAGTATACATTGTCCAATTCCATAGCCAATACTCAAACCAGTTTTATATTCATATTCAGTCTGGTTTCTGGCCATCCAACTGGTTCCAAATAGCACAATGTTCACATGGTTAATTAAATATTAGTCTTACCTACCTACCTGTTAGACATGTTGGACCATATCCAGCTGTTTTGAACGAGCTCAATCGACTGAGGCACTTTTAGTAACAGCCTAAAATGTTGTTTTCCTTTTGATTCGACCTTTTAAAATAAGACATATAAATGTTCTGTCATCTTATGAAACTAAAAAGGTAGGGTAAACATACCAAATGTGTGTTTTAACATTTACGTTTCAGTTTAATGATCTTGGCCTATATAAAAATTACATATTTCAATAAAATGTAAGGTGGACGTTTGTTTTTTGGCCCGCGGCCCACCATAGAGAAGAATTTGGGTACCCGTGCACTACAGGGACAAGAACACCCCACCTCCAGCACCATTTCCGGTCTGAGAGCGGAAGTGGATGCGGCCAACCTAAACCGAATGGCTCTTTAACTAACCGTTAGATGGCGGTTTAATAGAACGTCTCGAGCCTTATTATATTTCCCACTCATACTCCCTCTTAAATCCCTCCTACTGCTCTAGGATTGGTTGTTCATCAATACTGTAAGTATTTCTGTCCAATCAGAGAATAAATATAAGTTTCAACCAATCGGAGCTACTTCTCAGAATACGGGTATGTAAAAGTAATGCTCGCCTCTAGAAATGAAGAGACAATACAACTTCCGGTTCGTAGAGGAAGTTTTTATTCAGGAAAGAAGATGTGCGCTCGGGGCACTGTGAAAATGACTGTTTTATCAGCGCCCTAGTCTTGGTGTTAGTTTTATTTATCTTTATTTCATTGTTTTGTTGAGATCATGTTCTCCTGTGTATTTCAGTCGTTTCGCTTGCAAAGTGAGTACGAGGCAAAATAAAGCCTTAGACTATTAGTTATATTTATTAGCCAGTTAGCCTTCAGGCTAAATAAGATGAAGTTACTGTGTGCTCGAGCTTCTGTTTAGACTTGTGCCTCTTCTGTTTGTTTGTTTCCTAAGGCACCTTCTTTGTACTTGGCGTGTTTGTGATATAGGTTTGTTTAAATCATTGAGTACCACTACTAATACAAACAGTCCAAATAATACCAGACAGCTAATAATTAGTTCACCTAAATAGTCCTCCCAGGTTAGGATGATCCAGTTTTATTAGGGAATTAGATGATCAGTTTTACTGAGTGCTTTGGAGAATCTGCAACAGTTTTTCTGGAGGGACTGACTGTCACTTCTTACTTCATTATGTATTTTATCTCTTATTTAATAGGTTGCTTTCTTTACTGACATGCAAACAGTTTAATGTAACATTATTATTATTATTTATAATCTTTGTCATAACATTGTTTATAACAAAATTTATACTAAACATAATATGGGCTGCCTAAGACTTTTGCACAGTAATGTATATGTTTATGACAGTCAAACCCAAATGTTGATATGACATTACCATATTTATCGTACAAAACTAGCAGATCTACATAATTATGTAAACAGTCTGGATCTTACTATTTTTCAGTGCACAGGTTCATATCTCTGTGCAGAAATGAAGCTTCCCCAACAAACTGATAATCTGTTCTGATCTCCTTTGCTTCTACAGATTAAGGAGTAATTACTCAGCCACAATGCCCCATGAAAAAGGTTCTCTGTCTTCTGTGACTGGTACTGTCGCTGTAGACCACAGAAAAGCTCTGACGATCACTCCGGGGGGAACGTTGGACAACTGTCAAGTATGTCCTTACTGTAAAACAGTTCTGTACAGAATGACCTTCATTCTGAGGCACCTGACCAACCACAGTCAAGCATCACTGCAGAAAGAAAAAAAAAAAAAAAACAGAGAGAATAACAGCTAAATAAGCTTAATACTCGTATGGTCAAAGAATATAGACAATAAATCAAGCCTGACAGTAAACTATGTCAGGGGTTAGTGGTGTATGAAATTAAATGACAAGACCATCAGATATCAGATTTGTTTAAGACTCTGATGGTCTGTGGTAAGTAACTGTTGTAACTGTGGTAAAAAGAGTTGTACTACTCTCTGTAGAGTACTTTCAGATAGGAATGTGAACAGTAACTTTATTTAAGATGTTTTAAAAACCATTATCAATGCATGTGACTTATAGCCGTGTGGAAATGTGTGTTTGTATATGTCAGATTGAAAATCCATTGAAAATCCACAAGAGGAAAGGACTCTTTGAAGAATGTGCAGATGCAGACGTGGCAAAAAGTGCCAGAAAGCATCCCAAGGTAAGGAAGGTAAATACTGCATTGGAAGCTACAGTATTTGTGGCTGTGTTTGAAATCTGACATTGATAATACACTCACTGAGCACTTTATCTACAGGAACACTATATTAAGACTGGGTAAGGCCTCTTATTTCTCTTAAAACTTAGCTTTTCATGGTATGGATTCCAAGATTTTGCACAGGCATGAATCTTTGAGATTCTTGACAAGATTGCCTTACACAGTTCCTGCATGTGTTGTGCCTTTCTGTCTGGCCATTCTCTTATTATCAGTGCATTTTAATCCTTAATTCAATCTAGTGCATAGCATCCTGTCAACTGTCAACAATCATGCAACAACCCCTTACCACCAGCCGTGGCCTTGTGGTTAGTTAGTCTTGTGACTGAGAGGTCCCGGGTTCGATCCCTGCAACGGACAAGACACGACTAAAGTGCCATTGAGCAAGGCACCTAACCCCCAAACTGCTCCCCAGGCGCCACGGTTTGGGGCTGCCCCCTTCTACGGCAAGTGGGTTCACTGCATGGATGGGTTACTTTCATTTTCACTTTCAATCCCCATTCCAGTGGTTGATGTGAACATTACCCGAAGCTGCTTGCCCATATCTGCAAGATTTTATGCATTGTTCTGCATTAATGAGGAGATGTACAGGTATTCTTAATAAAGTGCTCAGTGGGTGTATGTTTACAGTAAACATTGAAATTGTGATTTCAAGTTACGTCATGAGATATTTATGCACATCTGTTAGATTCATTGGACACAGCTGGCAGCCAGTGGAGCGTCATCGGAGTCAGCTCATCGTCATAATGGGAGACAAGCAACAGACCAGAAAGATTCAATGCTGTTGGACATTAAGAGGTAAAAGACAACTTCTTACAATATTTATAGCCTCACTTGTTTGGTGCTTTCACTTTGACAGCTCTGCAGATGGATGTAGATGCATCAGTGTAATGGTGCCAGTGCCAGTGCACCGATGCCTCCTGTCCCCTCTCTATATTTAGTTTTAATGGCTAGCGTATTTGTTGTATATTGTCTTGTGTATTTATTGTAAATCGTCTTGCGTCATTGCACATGCTACTGCACATGTGAACTTTACTTTGCATTGTGTAGTTTACTGTTGTATGTAGCACCTTGGTCTTGAAGGAACATTGTTTCGTTTCACTATGTACTGTACAAGACTGTATATGGTTGAAATGACAATAAAAACTATTTGACTTGACTTGGTGCCAATGCCAGTGACTACAACTGCAGATGAATGATCAGAACAAGACGTCTTGCTACATGGTACATTATATAAAGACAAAGTTAGTGTTACGTACAGTACCCAAATATTATGACTTTATTTTAGTAATATTACTACTTTATTCTTGAAATGTAATAATAAAACTTTATTCTCATAATATTACAACATTTTCTAATTATTTATTTAATTTTAATAGCCGTGATGGCCCTGATACTCTGTTGTATTTGTTTTAGTCTGTTTTTCTTATTATAATTGTCAAAGGCCATATTTTGTACTTTTCCTAACATGCAGTGTCTGAAATGTAAGGAAATACCAATATAAAAAGAAAATGACTGGCAGACGGTGATCCATCTGTAGACATAAATTGGCCTCTATGTTGGTGACATGGCCTAACACGTTTCCTTCTTTCCCCGTTGCTTGTGTTTAAAATTGAATTACTGTCTGCCAAACCATGTTCATTTTATTTAAGTGGTTCCTTACTTTTGAGACACCCTGTATAATCCCAATTAAGTTCATATCAGTTCCATATGGTTACACTGCAAAATGTGGGAAAGTTTGTGGGGATGAAAAATGGATTTAGGCTTACTCTGAGCAAAATGATTTACTTTTTGAATGGCTGTAGTTACATGGACATGACAGACACATACCCACAAATAATTTCTTTCCCGCATAAAATACTACGCTGAATTTTGCCCTGGGCAAAGAGTCGCACTGTCTGATGATTTGAAGATTTCACGTATTTCTTTGTGTAACTTCCAAGCCATGTACTAGCTGATGTAACCCAAATATGGTCTAGAAATGGTCTAACAAAAGGAATAGTGTTTCTGGAGTACTAAATGTTTAGACTAGTAGGAAGTTGTTTGTAGTTATTCACAGCTGTGAAGATATGGTTGCTGTGTGTAATCAGTCTCAAACACATAGCCATCTTGTCATCATCTTTAGGCCCTGTTTCCCCACCTGCTGTTCCTGTTCACTTAAGAAGCTGTAGAATGTGGTTTCTCTCTCTCTCACTTACACACACACACACACACACACACACACACACACACACACCAATGCCTCTTTGCTCCCCTGCTTTGCTTATCATTAGCTCACCTCCTGTGTCATATTACCACATGCTCAGTGGCTAGGGAAGATAAACGGGTGTCTATTTCTGGCTTAGAAATCTAATGAATATTTCTAATTAGAGCATGATGTGCTGGAGTGCTAGTCTGAATGTGTGAAATAATTACTGATCCAAGCTCTTGTTTTATTATGAAACTAAATATAAAACAGCATGGCATCTGTAGCAGATCCTCTGTTGCAGCCAGTCACATGAATTTATGTAAATGATTTTGTTGAATGCTGAAGGCTCAGCTTACTGGAAATGTGAAGAGCTGTGGAGAAAGAGAAACATAACCACTGAAATACTGATTTGTAATATTTACTGCAATAAACCAACCACTAATTGTTAAGCATTAAACAATCGATGTTTTTGCCATTTTATCTGACAACTCTAGATGTAGGTAAGTGTTTATATTAAGTTATAATTTATATATTGACCCATGTTATTTTGTAGATCATTAAGAATGTGTGAGGCCTCAATATTTCTCTGTTGTATGTTGGACAGTGAATCGGTTTTGCCACTTGCTGTTCTGTGTCCCAGTCTATTATGTTAAGCTTTCTATATTTTAAATTTACTTTCTGACGTTGTTTTAGGCGACAAGTGAAAGTGATCCTGATTGACGTTTTCCAGACAGAAGAAGGGCAGAGTTACCTGAGCAGCTGTGGGAGTAATACCAACGCAAAGACACCGTCATGGCTTAAAAGAGCACTCAGGGAGAGGCAGAGTGAGAGTGGACCCACGACAGAGCATAGCACAGTCAGGAGGAGAGCTAGTGCAACTCGCAAGGACCAGTCTAAGTTTTCACCTCATAAACTCACTAACTCTCCATCATCTAAAACCACTGACTCTGAGTGTGTTGAGGAGAGTGATATGCACCTTTCCAAAGAAGTCCAATCACCAGGGGCTAAAAGATGCCTAAGGTTCAACAGTTCACTGAAACAAACTGAACATGTTGCATCTGATGTTGAAGAATCCTGTTCAGTTAAACAAACTGACTGTCCTTCAGACAAAAAAAGTCATAATCAGTTACTACACACAGCATTATCTGACACTGCAGAGAATGAGTTATGTCAGGGTAGGCTAAGTGACTCACCAAATCCTTCTGAAGAAGCTGATTCAGAAGAAAACTCTGAAAGCTTTATCACAGCCACGCATACTCCGTCAAAAGTTAAGCAGCCAGGTGGCTTTCGCAGGACGAAACATAAGGACTCGGAAACTGAAGCAGCTCCCACTCAGGTGAGGTTTATAGGTATAATATAACATGCACAGCAATATTTTGGTCATTGATGAGCATTGTTGTATGTGTTTAATGCTCTGGTTGGATATGTTGAGAAAACAGAAATGTTGAGTGAAACAGCAGAACATGGTAAATAATGTGTATTCTTTTGAATGCTAGTATAAAAATCTCTTTCCACATCCAAAATGCGCATCCTCAGCAGCCAAATACAGGACTTGGTGGCAACTATTTTGTTGGGCGAATTTCTTTGGACTTGCTATTTAGAAACTGTATTGTTACTATTACTTTCACATGTAGAAGTTAATAATGAATCCAGTTAGTGTTGAATGTCTAACTTTATTCTGTTACTGTAGCAAAATAACAGCAAGAATGAAGCGCAAGGATGTGAAGAAAATAAGAGTGAAAAAGAGGGAGAAATCGAACAGGAGGAGGAGCCTCTACACCAAAATGGAGACGTGCTAGACGAGAGCGGGGGAGCCAGAGGCAGTGTCCTACGTCTGTCCACAGGGGCAGCTGAAGGCCAGTTGGCTGATGGAGAAGTCACACCCAAATCCAGTCAAATTGCAGGCTCTGCAGATAAACACACCCTTGATTCACAGCTTGTGGAAATCAGACAGGCCACTAAACCACAACCAACTGAACCGAGTGAGTGAGATCCTGACAACAGGCATGGATCTTCATATAGTTACGATCCTAATGGTGATTAGTTTAATGTTCTAGATATGCCTTTATATCTTTTGAAGACACCTTCACTATTTTTTACTTAAGTTCTTAACATTTATTCAGTGTGACTGCTATTTTATTTGTTTATATATGAGCTGTTGTGAGTAGAGATAGGTGTTTATTGCACCCTTTTCATCGTTGCTATATTTAAATTTCCGGATTAGCAGCAGGTGACTATGTGCATGAAGTATACATTTTACCCTCTCTTCTCTCTCAGTTGTTCTTTCCAGTGAGGAGGAGGAAGAAGAGGAAAAGGATAGGCGGACATTGCATGTCCACGCAGTAGAGGGAGCCAAAGATCCGCACAGGCAACATAAGTCTGTACAGGCCATGGAGAGAAAAAAGATTCCAGATACACATGTTCCCCACTCTGATTTGAGCAGCCAGGTGGGCATCACAGTCACATACCCACAAAGAATTTAGCAGAGGAGCATCTGGATATGGTTGGTGTGCTGAATCAACCAGGTTTTCCCCCTCATAATCTGTTTTTCATCCTTTTGCTGTTTAGTGCTAAAATCTTGTTTTCATCATTTTTAAATATGAGAAGGTTTGACAGTCTCTAAACATTTCCCTCATATGCAGCCAACCTACAAGCTTCCTTTCATAAATTGTCCTTTTTCATTTATTACAGTTTCCACCTGTTTAAAGTTTCCTAAGCATTTTTTTCTGGAAAACAATATCCTTTAGTAAAAAAGGCTCAGTAAGCTGTCTGACATTGGCACTTTGAGTTCCTCACTGAGTATCTGCAATAGGAATAGTTGTAACCTAACATTAGCTACATATTAAAAAAATGTATGTATACCTTGTAAAATGTTCATTTAAATTGCAAATTTTAAACCTTAGGACTAACATGAAGTAAGTGTGCAGAATTACATTACTATTTAGCAGTTCCACAGTCTTAAAATGAGGTGGTGCTGTAGGACATTCAACAGTCCTACTCCACACAGCCACTGTGACTTGGGTGTGGGGGTCTTGGGATCGTGTGCCATGTTCTATTAAATCCCATATGTGAGCTGTGTTCAGAACTGGTTGTAATGTTGGCTCATTCTGAAAGCAAGGGCCAGTAATGTTTTTAAATAGTGCCCTCCCAAGCATTGTTGCTTAAAAACCTGAAGAATAAAACAAAGAATATCACATTAGCACATAAAAAAGGACATTTTGTGAAGTAATCTTTACTAAACAAAGCAATTAGATTACAGTCAGCTTGTTGAGATCCAAGATTTTATTGCCACACACGTCCCTAAAAAGAACAACACAGGCACGGTTCTGACAGTTACACACACCAGTCATCTTGTGAATTTTGTGACGTTTATATAAACAAATTTCTGTGCTTCCAGCAATTCAGTTTTAGAGCTGTAATTACTTGGTGTAGAGGAGATATCATCTGTAAAAACTGTCTGTGTGAGGGTGTCTGTATGAAATAGTGTTTGATGTACCTCTGACGTCCATCAGTGGTACGGGGTTTGCTTAGCCAGCATTATGTAGGACCCCTGGTATGTCTACAAACGTCTGTGACAGGGGAACACTACGTGTGCTTCCTTTCTGACAAGTTACACCAGTTCATGTCCTTCATTCATTCTGATAGATTTAGCCTCTTTCAACAGGACAATGAGCCACCACTCACATCTAGAGAAGCCAAATTATGGTTAGAGGAACACTCATCTGAGTTTGAGGTTTTGCCATTCCCACTTAAGCAACCAGATCTTAACGTTATCAGACACTTCTGGGATGCCACGCAGCGCACTGTGGAACTCGGCGATCCTACAACAGAATTGTGGACTATTCTGCAGGAAGTATAGTGTTCATTGCTTACTGAATCTTTCCGCAAGCTCATAGTCTGTGCCCCATAAGGGACTTGCCAAATATTAGATATGTGTACTAGTTCTTCTGGCACTTCAGTGTTTACCTCTTACTTGTAATTATAGGCCACATTTGGAAAGAAGACAAATGGCACTGAATTATGATTGAGATACAGACAGTCTAATGACTTGCTATATGCTGAGTTTGCTAACAGCTGGTCATTTTTGCTGGGTCCTGTTTAGGGTTCCAGCTTTGAGGCCTCTGCTTTAAGTGGCTGTCCAGTGATGGAGCTTCAGTTCTCTGCCCTCTACATGGGAAACATCAGTGCTGTGACTAATGGGCTTGTAAAGGTGATACTCAAAGCTATATAACAGTTTTTAAATGTATATTACATATTGGCTGGGATCCGGTTGGTAAGTTGTGAATTTAGTTTGTCTGTTGGATCTGTGTGCTGGTTCTGTATTCTGTATTTGTGTCTGTAATTATTTGCTTTAATATGTTTGTGTTCTGTCTGTTGTAGATCGCAGACGATAGGATCACCTTTTCATTTAAAGGTATACAAGGTGTTTGAGACAAGTTATATCTGCCGTGATCAAAACTCTCAAAAGTCTTATTTTCCCTACCTGTTTGATAAAACCGTTGTAGCAGATGTTACTTTATATCTCATTAGACTCTAAGAGTTTAAAATGTTTACAATTATTTGTGAAACCAGTTGATGTAGAATGTTAGAGATGTTTAAAAACTAGTGCAAGGAGACGTGATCAATCTTCTATTCAATCTTTAGTTCTTTCCTTATCTTTTCCTTATCCTTCCCTTTCTAGATGATTCAGGTTGTGAAGTAAAAGCTTCCTTGACGACAGCATATGTGCGCAAATACAGTGTGTGGGATGGGCAATTGGTGCGGGACAGTTGTTTAGTTAAAGAAAATGAAGCACCACCTCCATCTGTCCTCCTTTTATGGATGCCTGACATTCAAGCACGACGGCTATCTAATGACTTGTCTGTCTTTCAGCCAGGGACACGTCCAGGTTAGTTAGTCACACTGCTTTAAGGTTCGTGGTTTAGTTTAATCTTGGTCAGTTAAAGAGTTTGGTTTACTGTGTTCAATTTGGTCATAGAAATTCATTATTTTTTTCTCTCCTGTGTTGTAGCTGAGGGTTCCACATGTGTTTTGCTGTGTGTGTCCGAACCCTTGAATGGAGTACAGGGTGCACTGCTTGCTTCTATAATGGACATTGTAGGTCTCAGACATGAAAATGCTGATCTTCTGTCCCCGGTCACACACGCTGACTGTTTGAAGGTTCTGCATAACAACCGGGACACACACATGCTCCAGCTGCTGCTTCCCAGGGCGGAGACACGCACTGTCTCGCCTGAGTCCGGGACTGTGCTACCACCATCAAGCACAACTACAACCTCGGCTGTGGTATGTGACTCAACTTTGCCTTGTCTACAGTCAGAACCATAATTAATACAGTTTGGAAAACGTACTACATAAACCAAGAAATTTCTTTTTATCTTTACAAACCAAGTCAAAAATGTTTATGTACACTGTATGGCCAAAACTTTGTGAATTGACCATCTCACCCATTGGTGGGTATTCTCTTAACTCAAAGCCTCAAAGTTTGAAGCACATAATTTAGCCAAAAGTAAAAGAATTCAAGCATTTTAAATGCCGACTGCACCTCGAGGCCTCCTCACCTGAACCCGTTGCCTGACTTCACTAATGCTCTTGTGGCTGAATTAGGACAAATCCCCCCCAAAAATCTAGAAGAAATCCTTCCTAAAACATTGGAGATAAGTATAACCTATAACAGCAAAATAGTAACCAATTTCCTGTTAATGGCAGGTTACTGGAATGGGCACGTATAGGTGTGATGGTCAGGTTTGTACATACTTTTGGTGATGTGATGTGTACATAAGTTTTTGGTTTTTTTTCCTCGTTTAAACAATGGTAATATGGAACTACTACATTATCATCATTAGTAATGTGCATGCACGTGTGTGTAGGCCCAGGACTCCGACACCCAGCAAGACTCCAGAGTCTACACAGTATGTCAAAGCAGAGGTCAGGGTGCTTACAGTGTGTCCTTGGCACATAAACCTGGAGCAGACTGGACTCCATACCGGCATTGTGGTCCTGCACGCAGGTACACTGCTCAAGTGTAACAACCTGTTCACTGAAATTAGTGTAGTGTTGCAGAAAAACACAAAGAAAATACATTTTGTTGAGTCCTAGAGCATGGTGATTAGTATCTAATCTTGAAATGTGAAATTACGACAGTCAGTGTCCACTAAGTTATCATTAGTAATAGCAGTGAACAAATCCATCCATCTAAACTGCTACCTAAAACAGTTTTTAATGGTCCCTTGTCTAGTTCCCTGTGATTCTGAGTTCACAGTACACAATTTTCGCCCTGGTTTTCTGCTCACTAAGGTAGGTAGGCAGGTCAGTGTTTGAACAATTCACACATCGTGATCGACAGCAGATTTTTGAGGCCTGAGCAAATACGCATTCTGAGAGGCTTGCCAGTCGCTGAAAAAAATATCTAGCATCTGGACCCGTCAGTGTTGCAAGCAGATTATGACTGCCATTGAGTGCAGTGTCAAGCTACATCCATGGTGAAAGATTATGTAATATGTGACCCACTATTGCTGATCAGTCATGTAGTGTGAAAACCATGACGACTTAAAAGGTTTGTGATTACAAGCCAGCTAGTCAGTGTGGTGTGAACAGTACATTGATCTGATTTATTTGATGTGTAATGTGTCTATGGCTTTTTTGCCAGGTAAAAATTCTTTATGTTCAATATAACCACTATTGGGTTGTTAAGTGAGTAGCTTAGATGTTGAGTGAAAGTGTTAAGTGGTATCAGTTGTATTTATTAGCAGTGTTGAAACGAATGGTTAGTTATTTGGGGAAGGATAAATGGAAACAGACAGGGATGGTTTCAGTCCAGAGCTCAAAACTGTAACACCATAACATTATGAACCAACGATGTGAAATTGTCTGCTTTAACCATAAAGCCATAATTGTAAGATTGCTAAGTAGTGCTTTGTGGAAAGTTTATGTTTACTATGACTTTTTTCAATCGCAGGTTAATCCAGTTTCCTCCACCACCATCTAAAGGAGCCATAACTGTGACCACTGAAGACCTGGAGTGCTTAGATAGTGGGGAATTTCTCAATGATGTCATCATCGACTTCTACCTCAAGTACGATGTTGCATTCACATCATGGTTCGCACCCAAGCGCACAAGTAATCCTAACGTATAATTTAGATTGTAAAACGTCCCTGTGATGTTAATGTTTGTTGAAAAACACAGAGTGCATACACTGTGTATTTCCCTCAAATACAGTGGAACTGTTTTGGTGAAGCCTGTGTTAATATAGGGTTGTACATCTCATTGTGTATGTTGAAGGTATCTGTTGGTACAGAAGGCACCTCATGCTTCAGTTAGAAGATCTCATGTTTTCAGCAGCTTCTTTTACAAACAGCTCACGCGGCGTGACAACGCTAATGAAGACAGCACCAGCACACCGTAAGTGGGAAAAAAGAGTGGGTGGAAATGAACAGGAAAGAACAGAAAAACACAAACTGGTTTACAGGTTTCAAACACATTTTTATTATGTGACTGGCTACAAACTGCAGTTTATAGCGGCACTGATATAGAAGGCATAGATATTTTTGTGCCAATACCTAAAAATGGAACGAGCTATAACAGTTTTGATATGATCAATGTTGCCCTTTCATTAGATGAATACACTAATAAGCCTAAATGCTGCCAAGTTGCAGAAACGATTTAACCTACTGTGCTTGCACATGGAGGGTATTGACAGTGAAACATGCACACACTAGTGAATGCACACACTTGGGGCACTATCCATGTTGTCTGGGGAGCAATTCAGAGTATTAAGTGTCTTCCTCAAGAGCACTCCAGTGACAAGTGTTGCTTTAATGTGTCATGTTATGTGAATGCAGCCCTAGCTATAGTTTCTTTCTATGATAATGGGCCAGGTGATTAATGGCATTTGTGTATCTGCATGTTATATTGGGTATGTGTTTTAGAGCCCAGCTCAGGAGGCACCAGCGGGTCAGGACATGGACACGTCATGTGGACATCTTTGAGAAGGACTTCCTGTTTGTACCCGTCAATCAAGAGTAAGTAGTATCATGCATAGATATTGACGACTTTGCACACTTTTTTGGGCAAATGTTCTGGTTAACATTTGTATTTATATCAGCTGTACTATAGTTCAGTTTCTGACTCTTATATCTGATGGTGTAGAGCTCACTGGTACCTAGTAGTTGTGTGTTTCCCGGGGCTGGATGAGCCACAGTATGTGGAGAAAGGAGGCCATGTCTCAGATGATGGCACTGAAAACTCCAGTGATGCCACAGCTCAGAGTGAATCTCAGCATGGTGATGGGGACATCAATTCAGGTACATTCCACCTCAGTGACATTATTGAGCATTATCAGTACTTTTCTGTAGTGTTCATCAAAGACGAAAATTGCCTTTCTTACCATAGATGAAAACTCTTCAAAGTCTGTTTCTGCTCCTAGTCCACCAGTAAGTGACCTGAATATTTTTAATTAAAGTACAGGGGTTGGACAATGAAACTGAAACACCTGTCATTTTAGTGTGGGAGGTTTCATGGCTAAATTGGACCAGCCT
>JAOVVF010000047.1:23989625-24001189 GCA_028565595.1 Duopalatinus emarginatus
AATTGACGCTGTATTGGCCGCAAAAGGAGGCCCTACACCATACTAATAAATTATTGTGGTCTAAAACCAGGTGTTTCCGTTTCATTGTCCAACCCCTGTATATAATGTTCTGCTGCTGTATAGTATATCTTTATATTTATATGCTGCACACTTTCCTTCTGTATCTTTAGACCTGCACAGAAAATACCTGTAAAAGACGGACTGTCTGTAAGAGGTATGTTTCCGAGCTTTGAAAATGTTTTTTTCCTTTTATTTCTGAAGTGAAAACCAAAATTGCTGCTTTTCATTGTTACTGAGAAAGCTAAATTTTACATACTTACATACATTTGAATATAAATGTTGAAAGCTTCACGATTCAGATATTGTACTTTTTTTAAGAAATATCACACAAGTAAAAAAGCTGTCATAGTCAAAAATACCACATCCTGTCTTATGCTGTATACTCACCAGCACCAACATGACAATAAAGTTGTTGTGGTCTTACACATCCCTGTTGTATACGATGAGTCTTTAGTTTTGTGAATCCAGACAGGCTGCGGTTTCACTGCAAACGGACGATGGAAATCGCCAATAACACACGCAGTTGTCTGACCATCCTGACTGCACAAAGGGTGATGCACTATGAACAGATTGGAATTTATAGACAAGTGCTTTCTTTCCAGGATCTGAATTATAGTAAAATTAAATTGGGAAAGTGTGTGATTAGATTTTCTTGAAGTTCTGTAACAACTCTAGTCAGCAATGTGCAGCATTCTGTCTGGGAGTTTAGAAACGCCTACAGAAACAATAGAACGAGCGTAGTAATATATATCTGACCAATTAGATTTGAGAGTTCAACATGGCCGTAGTATAAGAGTTATTAATACAGATAATAAATGTGTGAATATGAATTTTATTTCAGACCCTGCATTCTCATTATGGACTCTCTAAAGCTGTCTGTTCACGAGCGTATCTTCAAGCTCCTGCGCGAGTGAGTGTTTACCATCCTGTGATTACGTTGCATTACATAGGCTTAATATGTATAGTTTTAGATGTTTAGTGTTTAAGGCTCAGTGCTCAAATCTGCTGTACCAAAGATTCAGATTGAATAGCTTAATATGTATTTTATGCTTGTTTAACGCTTGTGTGTTTAGGTATCTGCAGGCGGAGTGGGAAGTAAAAAGAGGTGGATATCGAGACTTTAGTGCAGAGCGGATGGTTGGCTCCCACTGCAGAGTTCCTCTGCAAGACAACAGTAGTGACTGTGGTCTTTATTTACTGCAGTATGCAGAAAGCTTTTTACAGGTAAACACAGACCATACCAGACACATGTTAATCTGATTATAGTGGAAATTAAATGTAATTTGCATGAATTATATATCTTTATATATCTTTATGTCTATACAGGATCCTGTGGTGCATTTTGACCTCCCACTGAAGCTTGACTGTTGGTTTCCACGACAGAAAGTGCGCGAGAAACGGGAGGAGATTCGAGAGCTTGTGTTACGTTTGTACCGATTTCAGCAAGGCTCTCTGGAAAATAACAACTCGGAGGATGGAAAAGAAATAGGACATGTAGCTTAGTAGCATGAAGCATTAAGTAGAATCTAATTATTTTTATTGATTATATTTTATTTTCATTGTCTGTGTTTTTATGCTTTTTGTACACCAATGCAAAAACTGTAATAAATTTTTCATCATGGTGTGAAATACTGTCTTGTGTTACTCATGTAAACGCATTCCTACAGAAGTGTCTGTAGGGCAGTAAATAACTCAGTCTGGGTGTGTTTAGCTGGTCTGAAAATAGACTGTCCTAGCTAGATCGCCTTAGTGTGGTAGGCATGATTGGGGTGAGGACGGGAAGAAAACAGGCAGTGTGGCATTCTAATAAGTAGTTAAGGGGTGAGATGATTTGGTTAAGGCTAAGATTTGACAGGCCTAACAAACTCAGAAAACTCAGTCGGAAATTGTAATTTGTAAGTGTGTATACTTCAGACTGCTCTGATATATTTTGGGTGCCCATATGCATGTGTGGCTATCTTTTAAACTAATACAGTGATGTAATTGTGCTTTACACATTCATGTAAGTCTATCCCCCCACACTTTTGTCTCTATATGTAATTTCCATCTGTGATCCAGGTCATCTTTCTCTCCTTTGTTTTTGCCAGTTGCCTCTTAACTCCAATCGCTCCAGGTAGTTCTTGATTAGCTGCTCTAAAGGATTACTAAAGATTAGAGAGAAAAAAAGTGCATAGTGCCACCTGTCTACTTGCAACAGGATGTCTGGCTCCGCAGATGTTATAGCAGTAGTATTAAAGAGCTAACTATTGACGGTTGTATATAGTAAGCTGTGGCAGGTCCATGGAATTATGGGATTGCTCCTGGCTGTGTTGTAATTACAAAAATCTGTGCATCTGTCCTTTTTTTTTAATAAGCCTTGGCAGGTGACCAGAGAGGAGTGAACATGTGGCAGTGTGTACAGACTTCCACCTTGTGCTTCATAGCCAGTGTCTTTGTTGTGGGTCAGTTGGATGTTAGTACTGGTATGTATCTCTGTGAGTTCTCAGGCTGTTGCTGTTTTATCTCCTCTCTTTCTCTGTAGTCATTTGTAGAACCTTTCTCAAGAGATTTTAACCCACAAGGATCAGTATGAAAAGAGTGTATATATGTGTCTATTCAACCAGAGATTGAAATACTTCTCTCAGTAGTCAATATTTTTAGGAGCAGTGTTTAAATTGAAAAATCTGATGTGATGGATAGTCATTTAGTAGTGGATTTTGTCCAAATGTTCCCACTATAATCCTGGAGGCCTGCTTCGCACACAGTTTGCGGAAATCTGTACTGTAAAAAAAAACTTGAGTGAAATGAAAGTGACTGGATTTTATTAATAACGTGAGAAAATAGTTACTAATTCGCTAGAATTTTTTTAAGACAGTGGACTCCAGGACTGCAGTTAAGACTCCTGCTTTGGTCATGGTTGGGAACGTTTATATGTAATTGCTAAATCAAGAACATGCATTGCACAGGAGTGAAACTTTGCAGATGGAAAATGAACCTTGTGAGCCTGGGCCAGGCTATTTTGCAAGACCATAGTATCTCACAGCCTGAATTCTTTAAATAAAATTATTAAGGCATTTTTATATGATTCTCCAGATTTAAAAGAACTTATATAGGACTATTATAACTCTACAGAACTCCGAATTTCCGAATTCATCCTATGTCGAACACTCAAAATTGTTTGCTTGTGTGTGCTGGGGCTTTTTATAGATGAAGCTAACTGTGTCCCCAATCTAAGAGAGCTGGACAAATTCTCTCAGAGCTCTGGTATTTCATGGGCAGAAACTCAATCTCAAGTACTTGAGGAACGAGGACTCCTGCCACAACACAAAAGGCAGCTCCTTCTGTCCAGTGGCGTGCAGCTCTGTTCCCAGGAGACTATACAGCCAGCCATAGCCAGCCATCCCAAATATTACCACCTGAGAGGTGAGAATGCTGTTGGCTGATCATACCATTATCCTCTCACTAACTGTCTGGACTGCTGTAGAAGACATTAAGTCTGCTTGCAATTAAAGGTAATGAACTAGACAGTAATTCAGACAACTGATCTACTGTAGCATTACATTATCACCATGTGTTTTCAGGAGTATTAGTAGAAATGTTGAAGGAGACAAGTCAGTTACACGTGTTAAAATTAGACTCTTATTTGTGACAGCTACCAGAACCAGACAGCTTGGGGGGTTATTACTGTATTGCTCATGACAGCTCAAGTGTCACAATAAACTAAATAGTTAAAAGATGCTATTAAAAGTCATAAAGTCTTTTATTTGGGCTGATTACCCAGTTGCCACTAATAGAATAGCTTGTTGGTGTTTTTTAGGATCAGGCATATTTGTTATAGCATAAGGATATAAATGCAGAAAGTGAACACTTATTATGTAAATGCTGAAATGTGCACTGCAATGCCAGAAAAGCTGGTACAGACTGTTAAAAACTGGTGCAGGTTGGTGGTGGCTCTATAATGTTTGGCTGGCATTCCTTGGTAGATCTACAAATGTCTCTGACAGGTAAACACTGTGCCTCCTGTTGGCCTCTTCCTCTTATGTTTAGAGAAACACTGAGTTTGGAGTTTTGCCATTACTACTTAAGTCACCAGATCCCAAAGCTATCAAGCACATCTGAGATGCCACGCAACCTGCTGTGGAACACAGAGATCCCACATCTCGAAATACAACAGAATTGTGGGTGTTAATTGCCTACAGAATATTTCCACAAGCTCATAGAACCCATGCCTCGTGGGGGACCTGGCAAGTATTAGACTGGTGTACCAATTTGTCTGGCACTTCAGTGTAAATGCAAACATCCATAGCTGAAATTACAAGTAAGCAGGATCAGTTTATTCTCCAGACGTATGTAAGCCTCCAGGTATAGATAACTTTAATTACTTATTAATCAGAATCAGATATAATTTTTAGACTAATAAGATTTCACTAACAAGAATTTTTCAATGGGGCTAAAACTAACAATTGAAAATCAAACCAGTAAATTAAATGACTGCATGAAAGTAGGTGTACAGTATGCATGATGTACCAATAAAGAGTTTGTACAAATTGAATAGAGCTGTAAGTGTAAATGGCATGTCAGTATGTATAGGTTTAACAGATCTTTTTCCAGCTGCTGCTTTAAGGTTTCTGTAACTGACCCCTAACAGACGTAGCTGAAAAACGTGTATTTTAAGATCAATGACAAAATAATAAACGGAAAGTCTAGGGAGTGAAACCTGTGCAGTAAACCACCAAAAATAAAGAAAGAAAAAAAGAAAAGGCTTTTGAGTTACCCAACATCAGGGTTCTTGTTGTTCTTTAATATGTTGTTACTCCAAAAAACTAATTGTGATGAAAAACAGTATATACAAGTCCAATGTTTTGGAGTCCTGTTTATATCCGTGCAAACATTTTGCATAATCGAGATCATTGTGTTGGATTAAATGTATTTTTCTGTTCATCAAACTGAGCCAGCATTTATGTCCTGTTTTTTTTTTTAAAAAACACAGAAAGGCAATTTTTATGAAAAATTAAATTTAGCTTAGATTGCTTATTTGCCTAAAATTATATACACATAATTGGATGGATTTAACCCCTTCCACCTGTTTTTATTACTCTGGATTCTTGCCACATGTAACCTTCAGTTATTGTAATGATCGTATAAGGGTATGACTTGTTCCAGTTGTTGATGGAACATTTTGCAGATCAGCCAACTTTGTGAGCTCATATGAACAGTTACTTCACCAGAAACTGCAGTTCTGACTAATGGCAAAACTGTTCACACTCACCCACACCCATGCAACACACCAGTGAAACATGGACAGGTCATTGCACTATACTGGTTGTGAACATTTGGATTCCTGCTTGGTTGAATTACCTATGTTAGTGTTTATATGCTTGTAGAAGGGCTCTTTTTGCTTCGCAAAACAATAGACAGCTGACGCCAGACAGTAACGCCAACAGTGGAAATAAGAAACATCTGCCCAGACACGCATTGTAAATAAATAAGAGGCAATGGCCCAATTTCTATTTTCTGTGACAGTCTTTGATCCAAATTATAGTTGCCATGTTTTGCCTTGGTAAACATAATTAAATATCAGGCATTTATTGCACATTCATAAGCATGATATAAATATTTCACAAATGAATGCTGGATAACATATGAAAATGCTTGTCAAAATTCATGAGGGAAAAAGTGAATGGACCACCAGCACAAGCTTTCAGATGAAGTGCTCCTAGTAAAGGCAACTTTAATATTAGAATTAAAAAATATTACATATACTAAGTGAAAAATAACCTATGGGTCTTTTCCAGGTGACCAGGCACATTTACGTCTGAGATTTGTAATCTGAGTTATTACTGTAACTGTATATAATTCATACTGTGTTTTTAATTATTAGTCCTGGTTCTGAATCCCCTTATTTTTCTTTTTATGGATGTGCTGGATGTTATATTGGTTTGGATGTTAAATGGGTCTGGATGGTTTATGGGTACTTTAATGAACAAAATGAAATAAGATATAATCCTGGATTAAGGTGATCTAATTAACAGACAAAAAGGGAAATATTTGGCATTCTCTACTACAGCAGCCAGTATTTTACCTGAACATTAGCCAGATTCAGATTTAATATTTCTGCATGCACCAGGGGGAGTTCTTGAGGGTCTGTTAAAGTCTTATATCATCACATCTGATCTGGAGCCTGATCACTCTTGTATGTTCCACTTGTTTGTAACTGAAGGAATCTGCTGGCCTGGTAGCTGTATCCTGTGTTTGCTTACATGCCTGCTTTCTTTTGTGTTCCATTTGCTTAATGGTCTTTCAAGTCTTTAGTTTATCATTTGTTGTTAACTGTCAGACTTTGTTTATGTGTGTATCAGTGTGCCAGGAGGTCGTATGGGACGCTTTCAAGATTTTAATGGACCGCCTACCTGTAGACGAGGAATACTGGCACTGGATGAGCCATTGCCAGACCGAGACAATCAGTTCAAGGGAGATTGGTTTTGCAATCAGCCATTCAGAGGATGATCTTGCTCTGTTGTATAGAGTAAGTTGGAAGATGTGTAGTTGTACAACTACCTGTGTGTATGTAAAATACGTAGCATATAGGAACATAGATTATTATTATTTTTTTTTAGACTTTTATGGTCTCTGTGACACTTCCTTTTTTCAACTCTGTAGATGCTGGCTCAGACTGGACTGAAAAAGTAAGATGTGTTGTACAAGATACAATCTATCTATCTGTCTTTGTCCTCATTATGTCTTCATTTCTATATCTCCTGAGTTAATGGCAGCCTACTCATATTTAATGTTTCTTTTGTCATCAGTTACACAGCTAAGACCAGTGTGTGCAGGTACGTTAAATGATACATTTATGAATATTTATTACTGTTAGAAATCTTAATTAAATGTAAAATAGCAACAATACCCCCTTATATTTCAGGTTTACTTTAATAAGAAAACTTGTATAAATAAGTAAAAATTGTATGTTTTATTAATTTACGTTGTTCTGCTTTCGATGTCGATCTTCCTAGAGTGCTTCTAATGGATTACATTGCAGCCCATTAAGGCAATTTAGTGAATGCAATTATTTCAGTTAAATGACTGGAAATTTAGTTGGCTTTGTATAAACGATACCAGTGCTTCGGTATATGACTTGTGTATGCACATCAGTGGAAGATGAAGTACACAAAGCCTGTACTTGAGTTAGAGTAGACTAAATAACATATTACTCTAGTAATAGTAGAAGCCCTCACTTTAGACCTCCACTTAAGTAAAACTACAAGAGTATTTGCCGTTAAATGGCTCTATGGCTCTAATGTAGTATTATAAGTTTTGCATTGCACATTTTTATGCACACATAAGCTAAAGGCAATGACACATGTTGCATAATGGTGTAAAAGTTAGATATTTGGCTTTGAAGTGTAGCTGAGTTAAAGTAAAATGTAGTAGAGTTAAAGTCACCAAACATGGAAATACTTCATAAAGTAAGGATACACAACTAAACCACTTCAGTACTGTAGGGAATTACATTGACCTAGTTACTGTCCACCACTGATGCACATAGATCTTCCTGACCTGATGCTGCATCTTATTTCCCAGGCCTCAGTGTGAGTCATCCAAAGAGCAGGACATCAGCATTCCAGGTCTGTCTGGGAAATTGATCTTGTTTGTGCAAAATAACTGAACAAATGTTAATAGTATGTTTGAATATGTCCTATTAAACTCTGATTCACATCACTAAAACAAGTTTTCCTGGTTTAATGTAGATGGGTTAGTGGATAAGCTATCAGCAGAGGTCATATCGGACATGACTCTTGCAACCCTGGGTGAAGTTAGCTTAGAAACATGGGACGTTACAGGAACATTTTCTGACTCCACAATTTCAGAAGAGCACAGCAAGGTCAGTGGTGGCTAAGACTGAATGTGCTACTGACAGGTAATGGGACTCTTTAATAAAGCAGAAGCAGGTTTTTGTTCATGGGGGTCAGGTTCACCATATAATGTCAGAATGTTGTTTGTAAATATGTAGCAGTCTTAAAGAAAACTAATTATCAGTCAGGGAAATTGACTAATTGTTTTGTATGTACTGTATGTTTTGGTTGCAGGTCAATGATGATATAGAGGAACATTCCAATTTATTTGAGCAAATTGTTGTGGGGCAGATTGAAATCGATACACAGCCACACCTCACAGGACAGGACAGCACTTCAGAGGGTATGCACAAATCCATACACCCAAGTGAAATGTCCTATATAGTTACAAGGCACTTATGTAAACATTCACAATGTGTGCTCCATGTGTATAGATTTTAAGATGAAAGAAGACTGGCTTCTATACAGTCCTGTGGAAACTCAAGCTCTGCCTAGTGTGACTCCTTCTGTGGCCTCCAACCCAGCTGCTGGTTCCACAGATGCTGTTTTCGGTGATGAGGCATATCAGATATCAGACATTCTTGAAAATAATGTGTCCAATAATAGTGGAGAAGACTTTGGAAAAATGGATGAAGACACATCTGTTTTAACAGACAGACCTCTGGCAGGGGATTATGAATTTTCCACCTTTACCACTATAACAGAATATCTAGAGGAATTTCCAGCACCACTCAGTCCCATACCAGCCACAAGGACAATAGAATTTGCAGAGGCAAAAGACAACACTCTTACACAGACAGTCAAAAGAGAAGAAAAGTCTTTAGAGGTGGAGGAGCTTGTGATTAATCTCCAAAAGGAGAAAGATGTAAAAGGAGATGCCGAGGTTCCTACACAAACATCAGTGAAGGTCATGGAAGTGACTGAGGCCTCTGTAGTAATACAGACAGCTGTTACTGTAGCAGGCATAAAAAATGTGATACAGGGAGATGAGTATGGGCTTGCTGTGGAAACAATTACTCCAGCTATTGAGATTACAGAGGTGGAGATCACAACAGAACCTCATCCTGTTCATCTGTCTCCAGAAGAGTTTGTTCCCACCATGCCCATGGAAGTCACTATTCGTGAAAAAGAGTCTGTTTATCCAACTAGAAAGGAAGAGGGGAGTGAAGTCAGCATTGCCATACCTACTAGCTCTGGGCGTGCTCTGATCGTGTTCTTCAGTCTTCGTGTTACCAATATGATATTCTCTGAAGATTTGTTTAATAAAAGGTCTCCAGAGTATAAAGCCCTGGAGCAGAGGTTCTTTGAGTTGGTAAAAAAAAGTTTTATTGCCACTTGTTTTACTAGTCCTAGTAGTACGAGTACAAGTTCTTTAGTGAACTATGTTAAGTCAGTAAGATTTCTAAAAATGACAACAATGTAATATATATATATATATAATTATTTTGTACATATAATTTAATTTGTAGTCTACATAAATTTTAATTTAAATAGCACCTTATTTCCTGCTTCCCACACATTTTATGCATTTTATATAGTGTTTTTTCCCCCCTGGAATAGATTTTATCTATATTTACATACATGTGTGCATGTGTCTATTAGCTGATTTAGTCTATTGTAACTCTCTATGTCATAAACAGCACTGTACAAAAGTCTTAGGCACTGTTTATTGTGTTTAATACAAATTGAGTTATAATTTTGTTATTTTTGTTAAATTCTGCATTGTTGAGTTTATAAACAACATTTTACAAAAAAATAACTGTATGTCAGTAAAGAAAGCATCATATTACATAAGCAATAAAAAAAAACATAATGAAGGAAGAAGTGTGACAGTCAGTCCCTCCAGAAAAACTGTTGCTGAAAATGATTCTCCAAGACACTCAGTAAAACTGATCATCAAATTCCCTAATAAAACTGTGTCATCCAAACCTGGGAGGACTATTTAACAAAACATAGCAAAACAAGCATAGTCACACCTCATCCTGACTTTCTTTAGTTTATCTCTATTATTTTATAATAGTAATTAGTTTATTAGTTTATTTACGGCTAATTGTGGTGTTTACTCCTACTACTTTACAACATTTCTTTGCAAGTGCCTAAGACTTTTACACAGTACTGTATATGCACTGATTTGTATTCTGATTGCACTGAATTTTTATTCATGCTTTTCCCAGCTGGTTCCATACTTGCAGTCGAACCTCAGTGACTTTCAGAATCTGGAGATACTTAACTTCAGGAACGGCAGCATTGTGGTGAACAGCCGCATGAGGTTTTGGAAGCCAGTTCCTCCCGGAGTCACCACAGCTGTCTACCTGATCCTTGAGGACTTCTGTAATACAGCATACCAGACCATGAATCTGGCCATAGATAAATACTCACTGGATGTGGAGTCAGGTAGGAGCAGTACTCAAACATTGGCATATAATCAAAAAGCCTGTTCATTCTGTAGCCCAGCACAAAACATCATTACTGTTACTGCCTGTCTGTTTTCTCATTTGTTAACATTAAGACAAAAATGCAGCTTTCCCTGTTTTTCCTTTTACCGTCTTTACCACATCAGAAAACGTTATGCTAAACAAATGCAAAATAAAAGTCCCCTTACTGAAAGCTTCACAATATCGAAGATCACACACATTTTTAAAAGCTCAGTTTCTATAAAGCAGTCACATACATTTCCCAAGCATGTCTACAGTGCTGTGCTATAAAAGAAATGATATTACCTCATAATTATAAAAATGGAAAGTGCACATCCGGTCACACTCTTAAACACATAGTTTGTGTATGAGTAGTATTTGTGGATAAGTGTCTCTTCGCCTGAGTAACTGTGTACCTCATATAGACTATACTGTTGTCTTAGAGAGAGTCAGGATGCTTAAAATCTGCAGCAAAACTGATCTTACATACAGATGGAGGACATCTGAAGTAGTGTTCATCATGTGTGAATTTATGAGTATTGTCTGTGTGATTTTCATCTTCATGTGTGAGCGTAGCTTGAGGTTAGGGAACCGGTCTTGAGACCAGAAGGTTGCTGGTTTGAGCCCCAGTACTGACAAGACATGACTGAAGTGCTCTTGAGTAAGGTCAGGGGACAGGGGCTGTTGATCTCTTTGGGCAAGTGTGTTCACTGGTGTGTTTCCCTGTACGTGTGGGTTAAATACAGAGGTCAAATTCCCTTGTGTGCAAGCACAGTAGGTCAGTACCTTAACTTTCACTTAAAAATGTAAACGGTAAAACTGTATCATCCCATAATTACATTTTGTGTGTGTTTAGGTGATCAGGCAGACCCATGTAAATTCCAGGCATGTAATGAGTTTGCGGAGTGTATAGTGAACCGCTGGCCCAGTGAGGCAGAGTGTGTGTGTAATCCCGGGTACCTCAGCATCGACGGCTTGCCCTGTCAGAGCATCTGTGAAATCCAGCCAGATTTCTGCCTTAATGCTGGCAAGTGTGACATTGTTCCGGGTCGAGGAGCAATCTGCAAGTGTGTATCAGTGTCTATTTTATAGATTTTGCTCACTGTGATATGTGACTATGTGACTAATCTTTTATACAGAAACCTCTAGTTAAATGTATGTGCATCTTTCAGTTGGGAGCATTGTGTGTGTGTGTGTGTGTGTGTGTGTGTGTGTGTGTGTGTGTGTGTGTGTGTGTGTGTGTGTTTGTGTGTGTGTG
>JAOVVF010000047.1:24001289-24032354 GCA_028565595.1 Duopalatinus emarginatus
TGTGTGTGTGTGTGTGTGTGTGTGTGTGTGTGTGTGTGTGTGTGTGTGTGTGTGTGTGTTTGTGTGTGTGTGTGTGACTGTGTTTGCTATAGGTGTCGAGTAGGAGAGAACTGGTGGTATCGAGGAGAGCACTGTGAGGAGTATGTTTCTGAGCTGCTGGTGGTGGGGATTGCCATAGCGTCAGTGACTGGCTTCCTGTTAGTGGCCTCAGGAGTCATCTTCTTCCTAGCTCAGGCTCTGCGAAAACAGTATGAAGAGGAGCTTCCGGATACTGAGAGGTAATCAGATAAAAAGCTTACTATACCATAACAGAGTTGGGTACTTTGTGTGTGTGTTTATATGTATTTGTTCTTTCATCTCATTGTTCTTCAGATTCTTAGGCCGAGCTGCTATAATAATAATAATAATAATAATAATAATAATAATAATAATAGGACACATCTTTAATATTATTAGTACTATTTACAATACTAATATTTTGGCAAGTAAATGTATTAATTGACTGTATTTTATCTCCAAAAACTTTTTAATAATCACATGAAAAATCTAGTTATCTAATGGGTGAAATATGTACTTAGAAAATATCAGTAAAAAATCCACTATAACCTATCATTTTTATTTATTATAAAATGTTACATTTATGTAAACTACATTTGTATGTATACTATTTGAATTCTGTAACATGTTAAATAAATAAAATAATGTAAGATTTTTTTACAAAATGCATGTAGTAAGAGCAGAGCAGAAAATATTTAATAGCTTACCTCTTACATGCTGTTTTGTAAAAAAAAACGATTGTCTGAATGCAGGTTGTTATTATTATTATTATTATTATTATTAATAATAATAATAATAATAATACATTTAAAGCAGTACATTTTTGATTAACTGATAGGCGGAAAAACACTGAGTATGCCATGTATTTTCAAATTGGTTTTATAATGTTGCGAATTCGTTTTTTTTTTCCATAATTTCCATAAGGCATGAAATACATTAATTGTTTAGTGTTTAATGCTTTCATTTCTTTAGGTGTAATGCAATGCTATTTCTGACTTGTTCAGGTTCACTCCCTCTGAGGGCTGCATACAGAACACTGAGTAAAAAAAATAACAACAAATAATGCAGAAATGTGAACGTTGTTAATTCAGGACATTAGAGCAGAATTACAGTGTGTTCATGTCTTGTGCTACAGTAATTGGTGACGACTCAGAGTTATCTTTTCGTACACTTGGTAATGAGCTGTTTCTATGGAAACATCAATGTCAGACTGGTTTATAGATGAAATACGACCACACAGAGAAAAATTCAGTTCAACTTTAAGGTTTCTCTGTTGGATGTGTAATGTGTAAGTCAATGCTTATAAATAGCATACCTGTGTCCTGATGTATAATTTCATAGCAAGAGGCATGTTTTTAGTGCCTTCTCTTTTACTCTTTTACTGTTACTACTCTCCAGCATACTCTCGTCATACTTTCTATGCTGGACCTTTGTACATTTCCAAAGTTGCCTTTTTTAACCAAAGTATCCATGCTTTAACTGATGGAGCTGGGGGATGTACATTATTCCAAATGTTTCATAATGACATCATTATCAATGATTATTTTTAAAATCTGTTTTATATTACAAACTACTTCTTTACTTAATAACACTCCATTTACTTGTCAACCCAGAGTATATGAGTGTGTGTACAAGTGTGTGCATGTGCGTCTTTGTAGACTATTTAGCTGTTTATAGGGAGCAGATGCCAGCATCATGATAAAAGAATGTCATGGGGACACTTTTTTTTCTTTCATAAAAACTGTAACCTTTTTGTTACTGAGATTAAGTTTAGGATAAGAAGTGTCTTTATGTACTTTAATTTATGTACATATAAATGAAAATACACACAAATGTTACATGTGTGTTTGTATGTGCACATTCAGAAGAGGAGACAGTGTTGCTTCCCTAGATTGGGCTACAAAGTACAATCCCATGTATGAGAGTGACGTGACATCGGGTTATAATCATTACTTCCGGCGGTATCCTGAACCGCCGATCCAGAGCGGTGCCAGTGTAGAGGTCTCCACAGAATTCAGCAGTGATGAGATCCAGCACATCTATGAGAACAGTGAACTCACCAAAGAGGTATGCTTCCTGTATACTGGGGAACACTGACAATGTCTGTTTTTATATGATTTTATTTGTATTTAATCTGTAATGTTTCCTTTCGGTTTGCAGGAGATTCAGGACCGGATTCGCATTATTGAGCTTTATGCTAAAGATCGTCAGTTAGTAAACTTTGTGAGACAGCATCCAGTGTGAGTGTGACTGTGTAACTGTCCTCATTTCCTTTCTGTACATGCCATGTTCACTTTTCTGTGTTTGTGCATATCACAAGAGAGGCAGATCCTAGAATGCGGGTTTGTACGCCTTATATCCTGCAACAGAAAACAAAGTATACACACAAGTTATTCACAGGTGTTGATGAACATTTAGGTGTGTAGTCTTTTCTCTTACTTATATCACATGGATCTGAATGTTGATTATATGACATGCAAGTTTCCTGATCAGTGCCTTAGTGAACATGCTTTAATAGGTGTTGGTTACTCATTCAATTCAATTCAATTCAATTTTATTTTATTTATATAGTGCTTTTAACAATGGACATTGTCCCAAAACAGCTTTACATAAATAATGAAAATATACATTTATAGACTTTTTTAAAATTTTATCCCTAATGAGCAAGCCAGTGGTGACAGTGACAAGGAAAAACTCCCAAAGATGACAAAAGGAAGAAACTTCGAGAGGAACCAGACTCATAAGGGAACACATCCTCATCTGGGTAACACAGAAGTGTGAATATAAACAAAAGTGCAGGTAGCCAGAGAATTAAAGTCTGTCATCTAATTCAAGGTTTCTACATCTCTCCATTATGGTGTATTGTTGACATCTTAAAGGTTTTTTTTCTGTTTTGTAAAGTTTGATGATTTTGGTCTTATTTGAAGCATTGAATTCATCTGCAGCTGGCCAATAGAAGGCGCTAGGTCATCTTCCTCCCTGGTGAAAATGATATATTATATGTTTGGTTTTTTTACATTATTTTAAAATATATATTCAATAACTATTTATCTGAAGTATTAGTATGTTCCATATGTAAAACAACATATAACATAAAAACCCAAAAAATTAGCTTCCTTTTTTAAAAATAAAATAAAATATGTTGCTATGTCTGTCTCAGCAATGATTTGCAATTGGCTGTACTGCACTGCAGTCATGGTAGCTGTGAAGCTAAATGCAAACCATCGCAGAGACAAAATACGCACATAGCAACATAAATCTAGCCACATCAGCGCCCCCAAATCTATTACTTAAACAGTGCTTTTTTATCACCCCTAGGCAGATTTAGCTCCTGGTGGAGTAAGGACACCTGACAGTTATTGCCAATAATCAACGTGATTAATAAGAGCACAGTTTTCCAGTAGCCTATAAATTTCATTAGGTGTCTTCTCCAGACTCTGTTTGAGAGGAAAACTCTGATGGAGAAACTACAGGTCAAAGAGCTTGGTCCAGATACACCCGACAAAAAAATCACACAAAAGGCTATCGAACCCAGTAAAACATACAATATACATACAAACATACATACTGTAATTGGTACAGTATAAAGGCTTGACTAGCTGGATGTGGTCATACATGTATGTGCACACACACATGCACAAACACACAGTCCAGTTTTCTCTGTATATAGATACAGTATGATCCAGCAATATACAACACTGTAGAAATTCCTAATATATGTCTTATTAGTGTTTTTGCTAAGTTTCTGAACCAATCTGTAATAATTCATACTGTACCATCTATCTGAGCACATTAGAGCTGTGATTTATAAACATTTTGATAACTAATTAAAAAATACTGAATTTTACACAGTTTTGGTGTTACGTTGTATAGGGATTGTTGGGATACAGTGGCACAAACAGCCCCACCTAGAATATTTTTCACTAGTCACCACTGACTGAATCTCTAAACAGATAAATGGTTTATTGTCCTTTACAGGCACTGCTAAATCTGAGGTGCTACATGTTTTCAATTTCCCCACATCCTCTCGAACTAGGCCAAAAGAGATAAACCTGGAGAAATTATTACTTTCCAGGGTTATTCCTCATAATCTCGGCCAGGTTTTCTAAAGTTATTACAACCAAACTTCCAGCCAAAGGATAAAAGAGATAACTGAGACCAAAGGAGGAATGTAAGAGAGGTTTATCACTTCTTTTATGCTGTATTTATCTCTGAATTTATTCCCACTACTTCAAACCAGACTGATCTCCAGAACAACCCACAGAAACACACACAAACACAATGTAGCAACTGACAGGAGCAGGACAGCTGTAGCTTCTGTATACTGTTAGCTTTCATTTTTTATTTTATAAGTCCACTCATGACTGAGCATGTTAAGTAACTACTAATGATGTTGTCGAATAAGAATAATAAGAAAGCTACCACGTGCCAATGCAATGTTCCATTGGTTATGTTACATCAGCTTTTTAATTAGTTTATCGATATTATTATCATATACATTTGCAATGTAATTGCATTATTTGTCCAACAAATGAATTAAAAGCATTTAATACTGTACTCTTAATACTCTAAGTAAAAAATGTAAATGTGTTGCCAGTTCACGTAAGTACTGACCAATTTATTCCTCTTAAAACAACTAAAACCATATTTGAAATTCTGTTTCTGCTTCAGTATGAAGTAAATTTCTACATGATAAGTAGTCTGGTGCTTAAAGTTCTGGAGTCTCAGTCGTAGAAGTAATAAATTCAGGGGAAAGCATGACAGCATATTTCCAACACTGAAGAGTTGCTCTAGAAAGTGTGTACTAAAAAAAGAAGTATATGGGAGCTTGGGTACAGAGATAGCCAAACTAAATGTCATAGTTGCTGAATGGAAATGAGAAACTAAACAGAAAGATAGAATACAGTGTTTTCCAAATTTGACCTGGTTTAATGGAAACAACCTGCACTAATGACTACAAAATCTGGACATTTGAACAGTGGAACAAAGTTATATGGCCCATTGAATCATCTGCTGCTGGTCTTTCTGCATCTGAGGGTGTTTTTCTTTTGAGCTTTCGCTCTCACTGATTGCAATGTTTCTTATTGACAAATGATGTAACGTCCCCATAGAAATTGCTCAGAGCAATTTTTAACAACAAGCCAAGAAGGACTGAGGTAATTAAAGACAAACTACAGTTCAGGATGTTCCACAAAGTAACTCATAGTAAGACCTACATTTCCTTAGCATGTTATTGATATTTGGTTAAACATCTGACTAAATGACCTGCATGCACAGTACTGTGCAAAAGAGAGTCTGTAAAGCAGAGGTATATAAAGATGCATAATGAAACATTAACATGCAGCATAAAAAGATTCACTATAGAGCAGTAAACATCTCTGAAATAAACAAAGCCAGTGCTTAGTTTGACAACCATTTGTCATTAAAAATGCATCAGTAATCTCAAGTAGGCTTTATGCAAGTTTTTAGAGACCTACTACAGTTAAGCTGGGTACATTAAATGTCGCACCAGCATCTTGCCTTGTTCAGGTATTCCCTGGCAGACAGCATTTATTTATTTTTCTGTCTGAAAAGTGGTCCATTATGTAATATGCTACTTTCTCTGCTGACATGCAGACATCTTTTCTGTAAATGTTTAATTTTTGTTGGAAAAATAATGTCTGGAAATCTAAAATAGCTTTGTCTGATTTAAAAATACTGTAACGAAAATCATAAAAGACAAAATCTTTATAAAACAATTAGGATAAAAAAAAAAGACATTTTCTACTGACTACTTGCAGAGCTACAGTTTACCTTCAGTAGTCTTAATGTAGGAGAACTGGAGCCACTAAGTTGCTCCATTGCGTGTGTGTCTGTGTGTGTGTGTGTGTGTGTGTGTGTGTGTGTGTGTGTGTGTGTGTGTGTGAAAATGTGAATGTCTGTGAATATTGTTATTTAGCTGTGCACTTTCATGTCAATTAAATTGTCCAGAACTCATAGAGACTGAAAGATTGTCCTAGTCAGCTGTGCTCTGCTATATTTAACTTACAACTTACTACATTTGTTTGGCAAGGTATGGCAACCACTAGGCTCATATATACAGTACAAACATACTGTAAAATGTGTAATGTGGGCAAAATGGCCCAAAGTAGAAACAACAAAAGCGGATTTGACAATGCTATGTGGAGTCTGCATTAAATGTATGTGTTAAGGTGACTGGACTGGAGATTAACAGCCACTCTCTGGCTGTTTTTCATTATTCATTCAGAGTTTCATGTGATAGGATGTAGCTATTGTTTTAGTGAATCCTGTAACCCTGAAAGAGATTGTTGCATAAAACAGTGAAAGGATTATCTTATTACAGAACCTGTTTGTACAAACTCTGGTGGAAAGAAATTATAGTCAATATTAATATGGTAGTGTGTGTTAATGTCATGTTCAATACATATGTTAATTATATCATATCCTGTACAGGCTGAGTCAAAAGTCAGGATATGTTTTATGTCAGAAACGAAAGGGAAAATTATGTATCTGAATATAGTAATGGGTGAGGGGGCCTATCTTTTAGGTTATGAACATGGCCGCCATATCAGATCAAGGGAAAGTATTTACAACGGGAAGGTGGACATGTGTCCTGCAAATTTTGACTCACCTTGTTCACAGGAGAAACAAGATATTTAAGAAATGTCTTGTAAAATCTCTAAAGGCTGTGATAAATATTGTGGTGTGTGGGACCTAAAACCTAATTGTCCATGTCCATCTCTAAATTTGACTGCAGGAAGAGTGAAACTGTCTTAACTTTTAGCATTTAAACAAATTGAAGAGTGGTGTAAAAAATGCAATATGGTGTCACACAAGGTTCTGTTTTAGGCCCTCTAATGTTGTCCTTTAAATACAGCCACCATGACATGGAATTTACAAGCAGTTTTCTGATCATAAACAGTCATGCTTATTAATTTGGATGGGTTCAGCAACAAAGGTAGGCAAGGTGGTGTTAGATGCTTCATGAAGCAATAGAAAGTTATTTAACTAATTTTAGATAAAACAAAAAATACTGATCTATAAAATCAGAAGCTAAACACTATGCTAATGCTCCCAATCACTGTAAAACTGGAGTCATGGAGTAGTCCTAAAAGTCACATCTATGATCAATCATGGCCAGTCAGCTGTTAACAACACTAAATACTGTCATTCTCCAGATTCAGAACATACATAAACTGTATACAATACTACACTATTGTTTGCAGAAATATATCATTATCACTAATGTTTATAGTTTCGGGCATTTCATTCATATTTACCACTGCTTAAAATAATTTGGGCCAGATAATAAAAATATTTTACCATCTTAGGTCCAGATGTAACAATAATATTTGTTAATCTTGGCAGGTTTCGGTGCCGATCCGCAAAGTGGGTCAGTTCCTATTGTAAGTGTTTGTGCAAGAAGACTGAAGAAGGCTGAAGAAGAGTGTAGCACTCTTGTGCAGATTTGGAGTGGATGTCATGCTACATTTGGCATGAATCCAGTGTTGTGAACATTTGTTATCTAAATACTGCATGATTTAATTCTTACTTCACTGGACTATTGTAATGTGTTGCTGGCTGACTGTGCAACTCAACGTACCTCAGACCTATTAAGTTTACTTTGGCTCCCTATTTACTTGAGCAAGGAAAAATCCTGCTTATGTTGTTTGAAGAGCTCAATGGTTTTGCTACAGCATATCGCTCTGATTTCCTAAAGCAGTACAACCCATCCTGGACACTTCACTCAGATGTTTTGGTTACATTGTCTCTAATTGCTGAAACAACAGTGAATAAGAGAACTGAGAACAAAAAAACATCAGAACCAAGTCAGTTTAAAGCCTGCTTGTGTAACCTGGAATATTCACCATTCATTCATAGGGTCATTTATCTTAGTCAAGTATATATATTGAAAATACGTATAGAATGTTACAAAAGGTGAAGTACATTATGTTAATGAACTAGGAATATGTGATGAGTATATCCAAGGTCAACAGTGGCTCATGTAGTATATACTTGTTGTAGTTGCATTTTATTTTGCTATATACTAGATCAGTCTGTTCAAAGAGCAAACCATGATATTCCTGTCCCAATGGGGCTCAATTAATGCATGTCGTAGTTCCAATATTTGACCACTAGGTGCAATAAAAAACCTCTACAGAAATAAATAGGGCAGTGAGCATACTCAAAACAGGCGATTTCAATGAAAATGTATGGAGTTGTGAATTGTAACTGTTACAGATTTACTTTTATCTGATAGCTAATATATGTATTGGGGCTCTGGCCCAGTGTTCATTTGTGTCTGTGTTTCATTGCACAAATAGGTTAAATGCGGAGGTGTGTGCAAATCACTTCAGTTTAGGGGCGTGAACTTGTGGATAAGGAACTTGTGACAGGACGGTCACCTGTTCGATCCCTGCAACTGACCACACAGTGAGCAAGGTACCTAACCCCTCCCCGGGTGCTGGATAGGGCTCTTTACTGCCCCCTAGTATGTGTTCATTAGTGTGCGTATGTCTGTTTCACTGTAGGAATAAATGCGGAGGTCAAATTTCTCTGTGTGCAAGCACAGCGGTCAATGAGTGGTTCAGGTTTAATTGCCGTTATGGATGAGCCGTACCTTTTGCAGGTACACAGGTTGCACAAATGCAGATCTGATTCAGGAGGAAAGAGTCTGCTTCTCTCTTATACGTTTCCCTCAGTACCTTTGAGAACATACAGGAACACAGGTTGTAGCCAAACCAAATAACATACTAAACTCTTGTCCAACCTCTAGGGGTCAGTATGTGTTTGTTAAAATTAAAACCTTCAGAAAACAGAAACTTACATTTAACATGCTCTAAGAAGATTAATATCAGTTTCGCACATTTAGGTTTATTGTCTGTGTTTGGTCTACAAAGCATGGTGAATGTTATGTGAAAGTATACATGATTAGTACTCATGTTAAAGTATCTGTAGGAGTGAGTGGCCATCTGCTGCTGAGCCGCAGCATGAACTTAGTGAGATTGCACAAATTTTAACCTCTGGTAAGCCATGAACAAAAAGCCAGCTTCAGATGGTTAATGAAGCCAAAGACTGCATGAAAGGTCTTTATGAGAGCCACAGAGAATAGCACAGGAGTCTTATTGTTTCTAATCAGAGCGAGGGGTTTCCTGGAGTATCTTTTTGAGTAAGTGATAAATCTGCTCGCAATTGACTCCAGGGTCACTTTGTGTGATGTTACTCTAACAATCCTACTTGCTTAGCCAAAGCCTTCTCTTTTACATTTTTGGCATACTTGATGATTTACTGCAGCCTTTGGCAGCATCCAATTCCTTTTGGCACCAAATGCAGACAGCTGCATCTATTCCTCATCTTTCTTGGATGGTCATACTTGCATTTATACTAAATGATCATTTCTAATGAAAGGCAATTCATAGCAGTGGTCATGTTTTAGTCGCTGAACTGGCATACTGCTGGAATGCGGCACCTATATGAACTGGATATCTATGCTTTGATGAAGCGATCCAGGTGTTTTGTACTCCCTGAAACAAAAATTTCAAAAAGTAGTTTCAGAAAGCAGGATTGATGAAGCCTCACATTCAAGCTTCACAATTTGCACATGTGTATGTGTATATCCAATGGACTGAACATGTGCGTTCAGTCCACAGTGCATTCATCTGAGCCAACCACAGCTGCAGAAGTTTCATTCCAAATCTCTCTCTCTCTCTCTCTCTCTCTCTCTCTCTCTCTCTCTCTCTCACACACACACACACACACACACACATACACACACACTTGTTATGCTGTGGATATTTTTTTTTTGTTATGTGGATATTTGTTTGTCCACTTAGATCACAGGTCTTAGCCTGAGTGCTGAAGTATCCTCTCTCCTGCTCATTTGAGTGTTTTTCCTGTGTCCAACACACCCACTTCAACTCAGGAAGGACTGTTAATTAGCTGATTAGTTGAAACAGGTGTGTCAGTATCAGATGCAAAAAGATGCAGTGCAAGGGATCCATTACAAATCAATACAAAGTTCCTCTGACTGATCACAGATAAAAAATTCTATTCTGATGGGAGATACACAGGACATATGGGTTCACTGAATGAGGATGTAAATGCTCATCTTCTTCACATTCACCATAGTTAACCTGAGTGGACACCTATGGCAGTTGTTGAGATGATGTGCTAGACAACCATCATCAAAACAACAACTGAGCGAATATCTTTTCCAGGAGTGCTGTTCATCTCTGCTGCACAGTTCCAGGGAAATCCAGAATCTGTGCCAAGCCCCACAGAATCTCGTAAGGTGCCTCATGGTGGCCCATAACCTTACCATCAGACATCACTCAGTTGTGGACACACTGCTGTGTCCAGTAGAAATAAAGAAAAATTAGTTTGCGCAAATGTAATCAGGATGTTTTCTTTGACAAAGTAGGAGAGGCTGTTATACTTTGGCCATCCTCCAGTGATCAGTTGTTCTGTGCTGGCTAGGAGTTCAGGCAGTCTGTCTACGCTCCGTTTGATGATTGGAGTTGCACAGCATTGCCATGCTCTCAAACATCTGCCTTAGAGACCAACTTGACAAACAAACAATAAGGGATGATGGATGGCCCACTGACAAAAGAAGGGGAAAACATCCATGTTTCCCACACAGTCACAAACGATGAATATCATCAAGCCTGGAACTGACATCACAGCTGGAAACAGTGTGAAAATGTTAGTATAGTATAGCAAACATAGATCCATTGCCAATAAGTATGGTGAGGAAATTTTATACCAGGATTTTTACTGGATTCATATAGTGAAAGCTACATTAGGCCACTTTAATTCTTTATCCTCTCTCACAGCTTTTGCTTATGACCCAGACTGGGATATGATGTGCAAAGGCCTTAGCCTTTATATGTTCTTATTTTATTAGTCTTGGTTTATAGTTGCATCTGATACGTTTACTGCATCATCTGCTATGTAGATATGTTGAAAATGTGACTGAGAGTGGAGGAATATACTGACCACTGTTGAGCCTTTCTGGTTCAAAAGTTAGCAATGCTTTGTGTTAATTATAGCACTCGACTATTAACATTAACATCATCCAGCAGATGCCTTTATGCAGAACAGATTACAGAAGAGCATCTATCGAAAGTACAACCTTTTAGCTACCTTGTAGCCTCTATCAAAAGCATAACCTTGTTTTGGGGATGACCATCAAATTGGTGAAGTGTTTAGTCTTCAGCCTTCACAGTTTTTGGCTGTGTAGGCAAGCATCAATACAAGTGTTTTATATGTGATGTGGGCAGCTACATAAATGTATGGAAGGAAATGTATCAATGGGCTGGAGTGGGAGAAATTGGGAAGTTGAAAACAACTCTCACAGCTGCATTTTAGATAAGTTACAGAGATACAATTGTGCTCAAGGGCAGACTGAACATGCACCTGAGTTACACATTGCAGTAAACAATGGACAAACCGTTTTTGATTTTCTGCAGGAAAACCTTCATGACCAAGCCAGATTAGCAATGTGTAGCAAGGATTGGATATTTGTTCAGGATTACCCCCAGATTGTGGGAAGTGACAGATGGTGAGACTTAGAGATCATGAGCTCACTCTTGTTGAAATTTCGTTTTCACTGATGAGCTGCCATCCATGACGAAATGTCTGTTAAACACGCGGAGATCTGTGCAGAAATACTGTATGAGTCTCTGAGGAAAGAAAAGGGAAGACAAATTGAGTGTCATTTTAGCAGTCCAATGGGCCACATTCTATTTGAAAAGAAATGATGGCAGCTGTTTGTCCTTGTAAAAAAAATGCAGTAACCACTCCATTTATGTGCAAATATGTTACTTAAGTAGGTATTATTCTCTCAAAGTGGTTACATTCTCATACTTCCTGGTTTCATGTCCTAGCGACTGTGGGGATTTGAAAGTGATAACTTAAGTACAATGTACATTAATATGAATACAGGGGAATTTTTTTTTGTATTTTTTTGTTTGAGTTAATGTTCTGGGTTACCAGATTATTAAAATTAAAAAAAAAAATTCAATGGCATCAAGACCACTGCCTTTAAACACAACTACATACCTATAAATCTGAAAAAAATCAGCGATAGAAAATGCATGTTTTCTCTCCTATAAAGAATACATGTCCACAGTTTAATGACCTAGCACTCATCTGCTGTGCTTACAGCTTAATTGCCTGCAGTTCAAAATTTCACTTATTAAAAAAAATCCATCTTCAAATTAATCACCATCTGCAAGTAATATGCTTGTCGCTTATATACTCTGTGTGGAAAAAAATAGTATCAATAGCAATATGTGTAATTTTGCTATTAACAACCCTGTACAACTTTCCTCTGACTCAAACTGGTGAAGCTGATGGAAAGAGATCATTTAATCAATCCAACAGACATATTTTTCTTAATAAACACTGAAATTGCTTTAGCATGAGGTAATGTATGAACCCTACCTTCTGAACACCACATGCAAAATATTCCGCTACCCTGCAGCTTCGCTCAGAGTCCAGGACCCTGGATTCCTCATATATTTTAACGTGACCAGAGCTTTCGCTGGAGTGGAGACGTTGTGCAAATTATGCTGGAATTCAAATCACTTAAACACAGTGTGTTAGTTCATCACTCAGCGAGAGAGACAGACATAAAACTCCAAGGGCCAATATTATTAAAGCATACGTAAGCGCAGCTGGTCCTCAGGTGCCTCTGGTGGGATTTTTAAGCATCCCTGGATATTGTATGTGTAGGTAAGGTCTGTTTCTGTTAAATTAATAGCGACTGCTCTGATGAGTGCCTTTTGTTTTTGTCGATTCCTTCATTGGTCCATCTGCCACGTTGCCTCTCTCTCTCTCATGCGCTCACACACACACACACACGCACACGCACACGCACATGCACATACTAACATGCACACCCTGCCTGATGAGTGGAAGTTATTAAATAATTGGGACCAAGATGAAGTGTTTGAGCAGATGATTAAACAGGAACTGAAAAGAGGGCAAAAAAAGAACAGTGGAAAATCTGAACGTGCTTTGATTAGGCAAAATGATAAGAAAAATTCCTGTCGCAACAGATAAAAATCAAATAGTGCATAGAATTCAGTCTAAAGATATCCTTACTTTAGTCAGTATTATTGACAGTTTTTATGTAAATATATTGGTTAATGAGAAATTAGGCAGCTACAAACATAATTTAGTAGGCAGGAAAAATTTTCTTATATGAAGTCTAATATGCCAGGGAGGGTAATTTGCCCTTCAGCAGAAGTGACATAGCTTTCTAAAAATTGAGTATACTTGTTTACTATTTAAAATCCCACTTAGGGGACTGGAATTGGGAAAATATGGGAACTTCAAAGTATTAAATAAATACGTCGCCACTAAGCCAATAAATCAGCTGTTTGGCAGAAGCCTTCAGATGACGTGACGGTGTAGCATGAAGAACAAAATGAACTCTTTACTGTTGTGGTCTAAAATAATTGTAGAAACATTTCCCAAAGCTTTCACAAATGAGCTGAGGTTTATTGCTGTGTGTGCAATCCTTTTAATGGACAACAATTCATTTTTTAAAAAACATTATGTTCAAATTTTACCGCTAGTCAATCTGAGTACACATGAAGGGCATATGAGTCCTTGTTTGTGTTGTTATACTTCAGCTTCAGTTGGAACTCATTCCTGGCTGGGGTTTGCGAAAGCATCGCAGCTCAGAGATCTTTGTTTGGTAGAGTGAGCATCACACTGAACACTTGCTCTTCTTGTTATGATCATTTTAATTTAATGATGCTTCAGGGACTCTCTGTCTGAGACTGTGATATATTTGCCATTAGTGTTGCAAAACAAACTGATAGTGAAGCTGTTACTCTGTAAGGAAAAACTGTTATGAGTTTTGGGGCCATATTTAAAGACAAAGTAATGGAGTGAATTAAGCTGCCATTTTCCGTGCCGGAAAAAGTAGCGGTCATTAGACACCCCACTAACACATAAACTTAAATATGAATCTAAATATATTCTCACATTTTAACATATTTCTGTGATCTCCATAATCATGACACTGGAGTGACCAAAGGTAGGCTCACCAAAATTAGTAATAAAAATATAAACTGTGGTGGAAAAGTTAATTTTCCAGTCATTAGATAAAATGCAGAACTGCATGTCTTTTTAATAAAATTATAGTTCAAGGTTTTAAAGTTTTATTTGTCACATACATTGTCATGCACATTACAATCTGAAATGTGAAATGTTTTTTTGACCATCTGTGCACAGAAAGTAATTTCAGAATACAATACAATAAAATAAAATAAAATATAGTTATGAAAATAGAAATAGAAATGTGTAAAAATGCCTTCCTATGCATAGGGATAGTGGAAAATGTGTGTGCAGCATGAGTTCGTATGCGCAAAAATGCACTGGTGTTGTGCAACCACTGCAGTTGTCCATATCCAGTGGAGCTGTTGTTGATTGTGAGAGAGTGGTGTTGTGAGAGTCTGTGTGTGGTTTGTGTTCTAGTGATCTAGTCCCTGTCCCCACTGAGGGCCTGGACAGCTTGTGGGAAGAAGCTCCTCCTCATCCTCTCTGTGTTCGTCTTCAGGGTGTGAAAGCACTACACAGAGCGTAACAGAGAGAAGAGTCCATTGTTGGGATGGCTAAGGTCCTTCATGGTCCTGATCAAGCACCACTAAAATAAATGGTTAGCAGGTCAGGGAGCTTGGTCCGGGTGATACGTTCAGCTGATTGTACCACTCTCTGGAGGGCCTGCCTGTCTTGCTTGGTGCTGTTCTCGAACCAGGTTGTGATGTTTCCCTTGAGGATGCTGTCGATGGTGCATGAGTAGACGTTCCAGAGCAACTTGAAGGGCAGTCTGAAGTTAATTAATAATAAAGTCAGTCGATGTGCAACACTCACTGACATGGCAAACATTATAATTTCATTACTGGAAATAAATGCCTTAGGAGAATTTCTTAGTCAGTATTTTTAAATAATGAGTGGATATGAAGTTTGAATAATAATGATCTGTAAAACAAATTGATTAGAGCTAATAAACACTTTATATTCCTGGCTACTCATTGTTCTATATAAAAATCCTCTTTGCACATTTATTCATTTGCCAACAATTTTGTCCAATCCAATTCAAATAAATACCTGAATAATTGGGTGTTAGAGACAAACAGTGTAATGTTTAACGGATTTCATGAAGATAGACTCACCAATTCATACACACAATGCCTTCCGAACAGACCTTAGACATATAAGGCAAAAAGCTCCACAAACATTTACACCACTAAAATGATTTATACATTAAACAAAAAAGTACCTCAGAAGTAAATTACTTAACAAATAGTTCACTAATGTGGTTTCATCACTAATTTACTGACATGTGTAATAACCAATGACTAATAATGTCTGTCTTAGCTAACAAATTTCCTCCAGGACCAAGGTGCTACATATTACAACAAACCTGCACAATACATCATAAAATGGCATGTGCAAAATCATGTGCATCAGGGCAAGACAAGAACAATAAATACACCTAAGTACCAGAAAAACTGGTACAGATTGGTGGTGGCTCCATAATGCTATGGGGTTTGTTTAGCCCTGGTATGTCTATGAACATCTCAGAGTCAAGGGTAACAGAGTCAACAGATCTTGGTGTTATCAAGCAGATCTGCACCTCAGACTTGTGGACTGTTCTGCAGGAGGTATGGTCGAGCTTGTGGAGTACATGTTCTGTTGGGGTCGTACCAGATATTAGACTGGCGTATCAGTTTTTTTAGTCCTGTGGTGTACAGTGCAGTTTGTCCACTTTACAGTTAAAGAGGGTTAGCTGGGAAAAAGCAATTTAGTTAATGATAGGAGGATCAATGTGCAAATTAAATCTATTTGAGTTAAATATTTGGTGAGCCATTCAATGAACCAGCACAACCAAATGATTTAAATTACATGTTAACTAATGTTGATTTAGCAAATTGATACATTAATCAATGAGCTAACATTAATTAATTAACCAATTAGTTGTGACACTTGCTGACGCCATGGTCATTCGATCAATCCTCAGGTTACAATATGGACATTATTTGACATGTTCTCCTCTTTATCAGCAGGTGTTTATCGGGGCTCTTCGGTTTCCTTCCACATCTCAAACACCTGGCCAGTATGTGAATTGGAAACTACTCTATGATCAGCTATATACTATAATTAGTATTCCTGTATTACTCCTGGTGTTCCTGTGATTTGTTTCGGATGCACTGTGACAGTAACCTTTATATAATAGCTGCTGCTGATGGGTATGTGTGTCGTCAGTGGTCATCCTATTGTAGATCTGGACCAAAGCCAAGACTGCTATGCCCTTTTTTGTCAGGAGGAGACAAATAATGATGATAGCGTAAGAGATGGTCAGTAATTGTACCATTTCATTTCCAGAATTGTTTTTTTTTTTTTCAGAAACATTATAGTATATTTTAATTTTCTTCATAGCAAATCAATTCTGAATGCTTGAAGAGAGAGGCTAGAAATTGGGTGGAAAAGAAATAACAGCTGTCTATGGGGAAATTGAAGTGATAGAGGGAGAGGATGTGTGTGTATGTTTGTGAGAGTGTGATAGAGAGGGAGAGAAAGAGAGAGAGAAAGAGAGAAGGAGAGAGAGAGAAAGTCATGTCAAACTTTAACAACATGTGTGACATCAGAGGTTACCTCCCCCTAACTCGTCCACTAAAGATGGTCACAAACAAAACCCCTCAAAATCCTGCCATAATATCTTCAGCCTTCCCTCACACATGTATATGCTTACTCTCAGGCACACGTGTGAACACTGAGTTATATTAAAGTGAAAGAGGGTGTGAGACAAGCCTCAGAGCAAGATTTGTACTGGAGAGGAACCAGAGTGGACGACGGTGGACAGCACTGAGCTTTAGTGACCCACTGAACACGGGAACAGCATGTCATTCTTCCTGCTCTTCCTCATCCTCAGCGAGGTCTTGCTCCCTAACCTCACCTGTGCATCCAGAGGTACAGTGATGGTTACAACTTACTTGACTTCAAAAACAGATTTGAAATAGCCTGAAGTGTAGATGAGATCAGCTTATGATTTGTTGATTTGTATGCCAGACCACCACTTCATATGTTACTGCTTATGTTTTAAATAATAATAATAATAATAATAATAATAATAATAATTTAGATTATGGTAAATTTTGCATGCAACTGTGTGATTGCATTTAAGACTATGATTGTCTTATATGATTATAATTGTAACAATGTAATTAATGATTTTGGATAGAATAGGATCCAATACTGCAAATTTTGGCAACAAAGTAATGCACTCTGTTCTGTTATTTGCTTTGTTTGGCCCAGTTCTGTCTCTTGTGCTCAACTGGACTCAACATGCACCAGAAATATGCATGCCATTGAGTTAAATGAATTTGCCTTATCAGATTGTTAATGAGTACTCTGTTATAAATAAAAGACTTATGAACATAACCTGATGCTATTGTTAGGCACCATTTGGTTATTAGTTATGGTTATAGTTACTGTAAAATGGAACGGATTATTTATAGATGTCAGTTCAATTCTTATCAGTGATCAGTAATAGAAATAGCTTTTTGCAGGGAAAGTCTGTGTTTCCTGGAAGAAGCGTGTATAGTGTGGAAGCTCTGGTCATCATCTTAAACCAAAATGGTCTGGTCTAAATCTAAGCAAGATTGTTCCATCCATTGGCTTTTCTGGTTCTGTTGACAAATATCTCTTTTTTACATTTGGAAAGACCTTGCACAGTCTGGACAATTTTACATCATTCTGGTGCATTTTTTTTTCTGGAGTACACCATTACCTAATCATTACTGGATCCTGACTTACTGACCCAAGCTTGATGGGCAAATTTCCAACAACAGATTAAGATTAGTCTTTTGCTAGAAGGCACAGTGAAGGACATCTGTGAGTCTAATAAGTCTAATACATATTAAACCCATAAGGTGATAGTTTCCAAATGAGTGTGATAGATTATAAAAATCATGTGCTGATGGGAGTGGTCTTTATTTTCAGGATGAGAAGCACAGAAAATAAATGAATTCTGAAAGATTGCTTAAGAATTAAAATAATTTAAAACATATGTTATTCCCTGCTCACATACAACAAATCTTAATCCAACTGATGACAACATGGAGTATTCATGGAAAACTTCCATTTTGTGTGTCATTTATTCTGCAAGAAGCTACTTCCATCATAGCCAAAATGAAACCACAAAATGAAAAGTGAAATGCAGGTGAAGACACATTACACATATCAACTTTCCAAACCGAGATCTTATTTAAATATGTTGCTGGGCATTTTTCCACTAATCTTCCAAAAAATGTGATTATAGCAATGAAAGCTGATTGTGAACATATAGCATGAATAGGTATGATTGTACATCTCTGTCTGTAGTGATGTAGTAATGTAGTCCTGATTACTGCACTTGGTCAGAGAAACAGCTAATGAAGAGTAGATGAATCAAACTCATGACTCATGGCAAGCTCATTACACCTGCCTATTGCAAAGAGCACATTCAAAAGTGACCCACAACCCTCTGTCTGTTCATCTATTTGACACTACTGATCCATAAATAATAAAATAAAAGTACTGGTTTGGAAATCTGACTGATATATTATTATAGATAAGATTATTATAGTAGTATTACTGAAGCATTAGTGTTTAAGCAATAGTTTACTATTGTAGCTGCTGGAGAGGGGTGGGGGCTAGTAATTTAGTAATAATATAGTAATATACAGGGTAATATACAGTAATATACAGAGATGCCAGACCGATTTGAAGGGTTGTTAGATGACTTTAAAAAAACAAAGCTGTGAAACACAAATCTGTTTTTCAGTTTTTTGGACTCTGATTGCTCATATTTGGTGAGATATTGGGTCATTTATTAAAATGAAGCCATGTGAGAAGTTTAGAGGGAGAAATCACTATTTGGTGGAGCTTTTAACAAATAATCTAAAACATGACCTAACTTTATACCTCCTTAAGGCGTTACAAGCCAAAAGATTTAAAAAAAAAAAAAAAAAGTTTAATCTTGTTACACATTTTGTAAGAGCTTTATCTTAAAAGTGATAGTAACTAAAGTAGAGTAGAAAGTACAATATTTTTCTCTGAAATGAAGTGGAGTGGATATATAACAAACAAAATTCTACAAAATTGTACTCCAGAATGTACAGTACTTAAGTAAATATATTTAACTTTCCTTTTGCTTACCTGCTTGCATGCTAAGTCCAGTGATCATGATTTTCATCTTTTGCAAGAATATGCAAATGAGGCAACAGATCATCATATTTACTAGTGCTATTGCATATGATCTGTGCACTTCACAGAAACACATTTTTAATCAATTAAACTTGACACAGCCAGTGTTCATACTGTTACATAACAGGTCAGCCAAATATTTTTTTTAATACTGATTACGAAAATCATATCCACATGTAAGAAAATCCCTACATCTGATTTTAGAGACTCATGTAATGAAATGTAATACTTCTAAAATAATGTAATACATAAAATTTACATGTAAAGGAACATATTTCAGAATGGTTAGACTAAGAACAATTCTGAGCAAACAATAAAAATAATATAATTAATGAAGAGAACCTATTCATATTTCATGCCCAAATTATAACATTATTAAAGAAATGTCTTTACATGGATTACATAAGATTATGTTTTGAAGTGTTAGTGAAGTGATTGACCTACTAGGCTAGCACACAGAATAATTTGACCCTCATATTTAACCCAACCATGCAGTGAAACACACACCTGGTGGTAAGAGTACATTTGCCCAAAGTGGTGGGCAACTCTGTTCACTGTGCCTGGGGAACAGTTAGGGGTTAGGTACCTTGCTGAAGGACACCTTAGTCGGTTTTGTCAGTTGTGTGGAATCGAACTGGCAAACTTCCAGATACAAGGCTGGTTCCTTACCCAGAAATCCACAACTGCCACATATAAAGGAAAAATAAAAGACATAAAGACATATATATTGCAAATAACAACAAAAACCCAACAAAAAAAATGTGTAATTAGAGATATAAAAGTCTGAAAATATTTGGGCTGTGTGTAGTTCTGTGATTTCTGTGATATGAAGGTTGCAGATATTTAAAATCTGAAGACTGTCTGTTAGAAGCAAGATTTATGTCATGTAGGTCTGTATTGCTTGGCCTTATAGACTACAATGGCACATGATTAATTCCCGAACACTTCGTGTTTCGCTTCGGTCTGACTTTTCCGATTCTGTCAAGTTCAACATGTTCATATTTAATTACAGAGGGAACTCTGTATTGCACCTGTTGACAGCCTAATCCAGCCCTGACTAATGCCTTAGAAGATGCCCAGAGATAGGTGGGGCCAGCTCTGAAGTAACAACAAGCCAGTTTGCTTGTTTTGGAGCTGCCAGGAGTTTCCTTCCCACTAATACAAAGCAACCTTTTATCCTGCAGTAACGCCCACTGTTTCATCAACCATGTAATAAAAGTTGACCATGAGGCTAGGCTTCAAATCCATTTCTTAGACGTTTGATCTACATTTATTATTTCTGTCTTTAGTGGTGTCTGTTTTATGTTTAAGAGTGTTAGTAAGTGTCTGTGGCCTAGATTCACGTGTCTGTCCTATTAATGGCTGTTTTGGTGGTATTGACCATGTAGTTGTTGGATAGAAGTACATCTGGCATTAAACTGTGGAACTGTTGATCCACAGCCGTGCTGAAATTTCTAGCAAACTGTAAAGCAGTAAAATATCCCATTAAAATGACCAAACATACTCTTGTGGGGACAATCAACTTGCTGGCATATTAGAATATTTTTCTCTGTGGCAGTAGCATAAAAACACATTGTTCTCTGATACTGTAAATACCCTGCCAGAATCATAATCAATTAATGGTCTTTAAAAGTCTTGATGTCATATTGAGGCTTATTCCTCCACTGAAAAGGCCAATAGCTTAGTCAACAAGAATAGATTCCCTCTTTATTCCTGTTGTTTGTGTAATATGTGGTTTATAATTCATCCCTAGTTCGCAGGCAGACCTTGAAAGTTCGGATCAGTGTTATAGGAGACACCGTTATGCTGAGGTTCCTGCAGCCTGACACAGACACTAAGCTGGAAGGCTACATCCTGGGCTATGGCAGCGACTTGTTCTCCAAACAGTTCATCCAACTCCCTGAGGATGGGGAACCGTATGAAACTGAAATCGGTAAAACCTCCAGATTCTTTTTTCATGAGCTCTCTCCAACTGTCTTTCCCTCTGACTTTCTATTTCACTCTTTCAGATGCCGAGCCAAAATATCTAGTTGCCGTACAGCCAGCCAAAGGAGAAGAGGTGAAGAAACAGTGCATAGGTAAATAATATGACTCTGAATGTATAGAAGGCTTAAAGACACAGTGTTGAAATCCACACATAGCCGCACATATGCACACATACATGTACATAATAGTGCGTAAATTCTACAGGGAAGGAGACTCTGGACAAGCCGCTGCATCTGGTGATTGGTTCTGTGACCTCGACCTCAGTTATGCTGTCCTGGGGCACACTGCTAAATACCCTTACAAGTGAAAGCAACCTGGATGACTGCCTCGAGGATGGGTAAAGGCTGGGTGTTTTTATTTGTGCATATCTTCTTTCTCTATGTTAGAAGAGAACATTGACATACTGCCAGATATTTGGTCATACTTTTGACAGAAGATATGGACCAATTATCAGCTGTACCAATTATTAGAAGAGAAATCATCAAAACAGAAAAGTCTCACATTTTTAAACAGCCAGGAGTACAGTATCTAATGTGGATATTGCCGGTGCAGAGCTAAAAAAGACACATATAACACACACACATACACACACACGCACGCACACGCACACACACACACACACACACACACACACACACACACACACATCTTGTGTGCTCTTTGTTCAAGCTGGTGGAAAGCTTTACGTCAGTCTGCTCTGTTTAACCAATCTGATTCTTTTGCTGCCCAGTATAACCTGGAGTGAAAATCTGAGAGTCAGTAAAAGCAGAACTCCTCTCAGCAGCTTAAACAATTATAATCACTGTGCATATTAACCTTTGCACTACACCTTTTATATTACAACAAGCTCTTTATATCCAGGCTAATCACTACTGTATCAGAAAATGACTTAACAACAGACTAACAATGTCTTCTCTGAATCTCTAGTCATTTCACCGTGCGCTACAGGGAAAAGGAGCCCAGAAAGAAGTGGAACTATCAAATATGTCCCACCACAGATACAATCATTGACCAACTAAAACCAGAAACACCATATGAGTTTGGGGTCCGAGTAGAGTCTGACAATATCCATGGAGCCTGGAGCCCTCCAGTAATCCACAACACAGCTGGTATGTCATGACAACAAAGCACCACAATTTTAACATGCCGTTCACTTCCGTTTGTTATTCACTTTAAATTTAACTAAAAAATGTCTCTCTTTTTCTTTTCTTTTTTTAATACTACAAAGTAGGGGTCTAATACAATGCCTTGTGTATTAGATCTGTATTTGCATCTGTATTTGTTTAGTGCTCCTAGTGTTCATTCATATATAAGTATTCGGATTGAAACCCATCGTGGGCAAAGTAGAAAGTGTCAGCATGCTTTGTACCTGCCCACAATATTTTCTACCAAATTCTGGTGGTTGTAATTGCCTAAATATAAATAAAGTAGCTTAATTTAAACCACCGCAACAACAACAAGGCAGTTCATAAAAATGCTTCAAGTCCATATGTCGAGGAGGTGGTTTAGGAATACCTCATATTAGACTAGGGTTAAAGATTAAAAAAAGAGTAATAGTAGACCTTGAATTAAACCACTTGTTTCTGATTACTGTTTATTATGTGTTTTTTTTGTTTTTGTTTTTTAAAAAGTACTGTGTCCAGCACATACAGTGCTGCATGGTCATGTTAATATATGTATACCTTCTTTGTGTTGTTAGCTTCATATCTGACCATTATCTGATCATATCATTCACAAAAACGTACAAGCATGACACATGAGCACAGTGCTTGTCTCTAATGAGATGCCCTGTTCACCTTTCTGCCATGAACATATGTTGTGCCTCTCAATTGTATTTGTTATGTCATTAAAGCACATGATCTGTTCATTCAGAATAAAGTATCTATTTGGTTACTGTTTGTGTACCTTGCAATAAGAAGCCAATCCAAAACTTATAACAAAATTCAACAGAAAAACATTTGAAATTGAATTTTGCCATGACCCAATCAATCACCAAACCTAATGAAACACCACTGCATAGCATCTGGCAGGGTTATATCAGATATGTCCAGAAAATGGGCACATACAATATCAGATGCTTTTTGACTAGTAATATGTTAACTTAAAACCTGTGGGGATTTTCATTACATTTATTGCAAATGAATTGAACCCAACACACTAAAACTCCTTTTTTTTAATCTGTACTGACTGCACTGATCCACTTTTCCAAATGAGATTTATTTAGATTGAAGTCAGATTCAACTATCAGTTAATGTCTAATTAAAAAAACTGTTTAATTATGTTTTCTTTTTAAAGATGAAGACATTCATAACCCACTGAAGCCTGAGAAGAATCTAAGTCCTAAGGTAAATCTGCCATATATAATGAGATATTTTCACTGCTCTGTATGTGTCTTTCCCTTGTTTTCCTCTTTTCACCTTTTCTTCTGCTTTCTAAGTCTAGACTTTTCTCCCACAGAATCCCATCACTGAAAGTCCTCCAACATTCTTCCCCTCAGTGCCTGGTAAGATATGTTCTCCATTCATAAAAACAAGAGAAACCTTAATATTTATCAAATATCTGATGGACTGTAATATGCTATACTTTGTAGTTCTGCACATTGTGACTCAGAGCAAACCAGCTTCCCTCCTTCAACCTCCAGCACCCCCTCCTAAAGAGATAGTACCTCAAGGTAATGAGAATTACAGGGGCTGATTTTATTACTGATCTCTTGTACATCTGTGAATTTTGCATAGACCACCTGCTTTAAAAAAATAACACATTCTCTTCTGTATTTTCTGTCAGATTTTTAGAAACTTTTTCAACAAGAACATACAATATGTGCAGCTTATGAAACATATTACACTTAAAGATGAAAGTCTTTTCAGAGGAAGTTTAAATCCACCAGTAATATATGACGTATATGAAAATATATAATGAAATGCATTTACAGTATATGCAGTGGATATAAAAGTGATAAACCATGTGAGATCTGTTTCCAGTTTTAAAGTGATACAGCAACAAACAAACTAAAAAACAAATAAAAACGCTTTTAGGAAAAAAAAAGAAGAAAAAATATGACCTGTTTTTAATAATGGTGCATGTGACTATGCTCAGAATTATCATACACCTGTTATCAATAAAATTGTTCTGATTAAGCCCAAATGAATATCAGCTGCTCCTGTAGGGTTTATTTTTATATCTTCTTGGTTTAAAATCCTACTGCTAAAGCCATGATTCTCAAAGAGCTTACAAAGCAACTACAGGAACTCACTGACAAAAGGTATTAACAATGAGAGGGCTGGAACACTGAAGGGCCATCATTAATAAGTGGAGAAAATGGGGCATCACAGTGACATTACCAAGAACAGGACATTCCTCCAAAAATGATGAATGTACCAGAAGAAACTTAAGGAAAGCTCCCACAAAGAGCCTACAGCAGCATTAAAGGGATTTCTTTCAAGTACAGTTTACTCCATGCATGTGAGAGCAATCCGTCATATACTTCAAGTCTGGGCATGGGGTTGTTGTGGATAGACCGAAGCTCTTTCTTGTGATTTTTCTTTTGTGAAAATCCAGTCCTGCCTAAATTGTGTCAAAATTGTGCCATGGCCTGATGACATCAATTTGACATCAAGCTGGACTGGGCCCATATTCAGGAGAAGGAAACTATGTATAGTGCCAAACCTATTCTGGCACAAACTCTGCAGCCTTCACTTAAAAAAAAAAAAAAAAATCACCATCCAGCCTGACAATGACCAAAAGCACAAATCCAAGTCAACAAACAAATGGTTTCCAGAAAACAAAGATGAATGTTTTGGAATAGCACAGTCAGAGCCCAGATATAAATTATACCAAAAACTTGTGGAATGTATGAGCACTGTGCATAGGACAATTCCCTTGTTATTTGATATATCTGGAGTACTTTGACAATGATGAGAGGAATAACATCTAAATCAAGATGTGCATCATTGGTAGACTCCTAACAAATGCATGTACTGTATTACAAGAAAAAGATGCATTAGTTTAACAATAATCTGCATAATTTATCTTGGTCACAGTCACAAGTAAGCTGAACAAATCATATTTACTTTCCGCCAATCAGGTCTACCAATGTACAACAAATGTAGAGTAACTTTTATTGTATTTTTTGCAACACCATTCCTTATTTTGGAAAACAGGAAAAGTTGAGTCCTGGCATATAGATCCTTCTCTCTCACAGACTAGTCTCACTGTGTAACTATGATGCAATATTTGCAAGGCAATAATAATAATAATAATAATAATAATAATAATAATAATAATAGAATAAATATGATAACTGTATAGCACAAATAATGTCTGGAGTGTCCATGGGTGTCCAGAAATAGGGCAATGGGTAGTCTCACAGTATCAGACCCCTCTAACCCTTTCCTAAATAAATAAAAAATATTTTACTGTCTGTTTTTATGCAAATTATATAATCCCCCAACATTGACATTACAGTGTCACTGATGTAGTAGTAGTAATGTGATGTAGTAGTCTTGTCTAAATAGTGGCTGGGTGGTGATGCAGCTTATAGTTCACTATTGATCCATCATTGCTATCTTCCTATAGATTAAATTTTCACCCCTTTACTTTTGACTGACAATCTCTTCAGTAAAAGTGCAAATAAGATTTGATTCAGAAAATAGATAACCCTTGTTAGGATAATCCCTATCTTCTGGACCTTCCGGAAAACCCGGGGGGTCGGAAACTTATGCAAGCAGCATTGTTTAGAATTGCTGGATCTTTCCCTTCTTTATCCAGAGCCAAGATTTTTTTTTTACAGATCTTTTGATCTCTGAATGTAAACAGATGGAAGAAGGAGACAAAGTTCCCTTTTACTCGTTTCTAGTTCCATAGTTTCGATGTTAGATGTTATGTAAGAGACCACTAATTCAGAAAAAAACATAATGAAGGCTTCTGGGTATTGCATGCCCCAAAAATATCTCTAGAAGAACTACAGCAGGTTCTCCAAAACTCTTAAAACAAATCATTTTCTTAATGAACTTCACAGATTATACCTGTGATTACGATAACTAAAGCGAAGGGTTGTCACATTAAATTATGACTTTGTTTACTGTATTATTTACTGTTTAATGTTTATACATCAAATACACACACACACACACACACACACACACACACACACACACACATATATATAAACAATGTCTAATCTAAAAATAAAAAATAAAACCATCCAATGTCACACTGTCCTTTTTCTCTCAGCAAAGGATCCAGAAAAGCCTGGGACATTTCGACAGACAAAGGTAAGACTGTAATTTGCAGTAAGTTATTTTCCATCTCTCTATCTTTTGTCTCTTTCTGTCTCCTTTCTGCTTTTCTTAAATCTAGACTTCTCTCTCTTACAGAATCCCATTACCGCACACCCTCAAGCTTTCACCACCTCAGTGCCTGGTGAGATGTTGTCTCCTTAAATATCAAACATAAAACCATTAAAAAAACATTAATATTTATAAAATATCAAAAATTCAATATGATATGCTCCATTCTGTAGTGCTGCACAATGTGACTCAGAGCAGACCAGCTTCCCCCCACAAACATCCAACACCCCCACCTACACAGAGGGTAACTCAAGGTAATGAAACTTACAATCTTTTTATTTCTGATTTCTTAAACATCTGTGAATTTCTCATAGACCACCTGATTTAAAAAAAAGTTTTTCATGTATTTTCACACACCATAGCATTTTGTCCATCTGTCTTACTTACACATAAAAACACATGAATTTCTGTAGTTTAGTCCACAGTGGAAGGCGGTTTCTACAGTTGAGAGCACATAATTGTGTATTCCCGAGCTGTGCTTAAAAAAATCCCAACAATGATTCTGTGTCTGATACTTCTCACAGGTATCCCGGTGTTACGTAGCATACATGGCACTCCAATATGCTATCTACGTTCCAATATGCTATCCTGCTATCTACACTTTTCTTTCCTTTTGTTTCTTGGCTTTTTCGTTTAGACAGATGGTATTATTTGTATGTGACCTAGTCAACCTGTATCAGACTTCAAAGCACTTTTGTAGTATGTTCTAGATAACAGTGTCTCCCTTTTGACATAAATGTAAAGGTAATTCTAAATGGTATAGACTAGCCCTATGTTGGTTCCTTCTTGTTGATGGATGGGTTGGAAAAGAGCATTGGGGGAAAGCAACATGTCACTATTTGTGTGGCAAACAGAGAAAAGAATATCAAATAATAATAATAAAAAAAAAACATTTTCACATTGTTTTGGTAAAATATATTCAGATTTCTTTGTAGTGTTAAAGTGTTGTCTTTTTGTAGCAACAAGGTAGTACAAGGTAGTAACGTCATAATAAAGTGTTCACTGTGTGTATAGTCAGCAGATAAAAAAAGCCAGATTGATTTGGAAGGGTGTTCTGGCACCCTAAGTAGTAAAATGTACGGTCACTGCATAACAAAAACAATAAAGTGTAATCGAGTTTCACTAGGACAAAAGAGCCAATTTTTGTCTTTAAAGAAATCATTCAGTTTATTATCTACAATGTAATCACAAGCTATGCTCAGAACTTTTAAATTCCTTCCGATCACTGACTCCTAATGAACTGTTTATATGCATCATAAACTGAACAGTCTGTAGAAGATCTTTATTAATATGCACATTAAAAAAATCAAAACTGCAGTTATGCACATGCGGGGAGTGAAGTACAGTGCCAGTGATAAGAGTGAATGAGCTCGGTCAGCAAGTTTATCTTATTATTCCTACTGCTAGTGTTTTTAACTATTTAAATTGAATTTGTATTATTTCAGTCTCAGTGATACGTACGTGCAAAAGCAAAAGCATGAACATTAAAAAAAGGAAGAACTTAACAATGGTGGGTCAAAAATTTAAGCAAAATTTAAAGCTCAGTTGATGCCCTGGATCAGTAATAAAATGCTAGTTTGATTCAGTTCTAATCTCAAAGTTACTTCAAGTACACCAATAACTTGTTGAGAAAACCTAAAATATTAAGGCAACATGATGCATATGAAGTGCACTGGAAGTTATTCCTAAATAGATTTATTTGTTTAGCCAACTTAAATTTGCTTGTTCAAAAAAAAATTTGATTACTTTGTTCAGGCTGTTAAGAACTTACTTATGTTACAATAACTATAAAATTCATGTTCAGCAAATTATTGTTTTTATATTTAATGAAAATAAAATACTCTAAATGCAGAACATGAAATCTGAACTTCACTAAAAGAATGAAACTGTTGCGAAAAGTTAACATTTTAAGGCAATATGATAAATTAGAACTTTTCTTTCCCCTTCTTTAAGTTACTTTATTTAGCCAACTTAAATTGTTTACTCAGTACTCAGTAATCAGTACTTACTTCTACAGGCTAAATCCAATTCTTAATTAAGGTTGAGTAGAATAGATAACGTCAAGATACCTATGAAATCATTATTATCAAATTATTATCAAATAAATCTTACTTGCCTTACTTTTCAGGAAGGAATTCTTGGTGGGCATGACTTAGAAGCCTCATACCTTTCATTTATGTACCTTAGTACGCATGTGCAAAATCTTAATCAACCTAACACATTGTGTAATACTGAATTGCTTGTTCAGGCATCACAATATCATGGTTTTGCTTGTTCATCCAAAGTTATTCAGATTTCCAGTAACACTTTAAATTACAGCCCGCAAATTACTGGGTAAGTACAGAGTAGGTAAAGGGTATAATACTAGAAATATGTGGTTATTACTGGGTATCTTACGGCTATTACTGGGTATCTTAAGGTTATTACTGGGTATGTTACAAACATTTTACAAATAATGTACACTATAATTACAGAGTAAGGAAAGGGGATGATACTAGAAATATGTGGATATTACTGGGTATCTTACCATTATTACTGGGTATGTTGCAAACATTTTACAAATAGCACACACTATAAGTACAGAGTAAGTAAAGGGGATGATACTAGAAATATGTGGTTATTACCAGGTATCTTACCGTTATTACTGGGTATCTTACAAACATTTTGCAAATAAAGCACGTAACTACGTAGCAAATCCATTGTACTTCTAAGCATAATTATATTATTATATTCTATTACAAAATTGAATTAAATGTATGCCAGTTTATGCAAGTGACTTACCATAATAATCATCAGCACATACTTTGTAGATATTTTACAGTGTTTAGCCTGTATGTACCGAGGCATTATATATACAGAGCTGACTCATGATGAAAGGGGTGTTTCTCTTCTGCTCACATGGGTACAGCAGGGACTTTGTTGTCTTCCCCACTTTCCTGCTTTCTCAGCGTATCAGACTTACCTTTGGGTCATTCTGTTCACGCAAGAGATCCTCGGCATCATTTCTTTTTATATATTTAACATTATTTAAACTACCCAGAGAATAATGTAAATGTGCACCCCCCCCCATTCTCCCCCAGACTTTAACCCTTAAAAGTTGTTAGGATAACTTAGTACCTGGTACTTACTGTATCTTACCCATAAGTACCGTGTAATAATGGAAGTGCGGGCTGTAATTTAAAGTGCAGCTTAGTACCCAGTACTTTCCTGTATCTGTAAATTACATCCATATTGTAATTACATACTATTTTGGGTATTAAAAACAAAACTAAACAACAATGAATTTTTTTAATGACTTTATTTTAAATGACACAAGGTAACACCTAAAACTCTGAAGTAAATTTTAAAACACTAAAATTTCAGAAACTATAACACTATAAACTATGTACAAGGAAAACAAATTACTTTCAGCAAATAATTATCTAAACTTGCATGGTATTGGTAAGAGTTTATTCTCTTTTTTTTTTGCTGCATAGTTACGTGTGTTATTTGTAAAATGCAGTGGTGGACAGTAATGAAGTAAATGCAATTCGATACTGATTTTGCTTGACTTTTACTTTAACTTCACTACATTTGAAAGTCAAATATCTTTTTACTCCACTACATTATAAAAAATCTGTCGTTACTTTTGTCTCATGCACGTATAAAATATGTAACATTTCAGAATGAAAGAAGCGCGTAATCACACCAATCATGTTCCAGTGTGCACTTTGTTAACAGTGGGTTGGGCTAGACATAGTTATCCCATCAGTGCAGCAGTGTCGAGTGCCAGCGGGAAAGAAAATGGAAGAAAATTCAAACTTGTCACAGCACCCCTGGCCCTATTTAAGTGACTTTTTTGAAATACATGAGAAGAAACAGGAGTCATTCGTGTTTAAGTGCATTCTCTGCCTGCCTCATCCCCATAAGATTTGTGCTTACAAGAACTGTAAGGAAACACATTTTTTGTTAGTAAGTTACTCTAACAGCAGCCTGATTTTTGTGTGTGTGTATTGTTAAAATAGATCTGACGTTAAAATGATTATTGTTTGTATGGCTGTGAAATGTTCTTATAAATTTGACTTTGTTCTCCATATAGTATGTTTTTTTTTCTCGAAATATTGATTCTATTTTGAAATATTATGACTTTGATCTTTAATATATTACGACTTTATTCTCAATCGACTTTAAATATTACTACTTTATTCTCAAAGTTTACTCTTCATTTTTTTAAACTGTGACCTAAAATGCCTGTTGGATGGATAGGATATTTTATTTATCAAAAAGAGGGAGACTGATAGATATGTGTTTAATGCTTTGAATATTTCCTTTTTGCAGAGAAAACAGTTTTTTTTTTGCCAGTAAATCTTAATCCACAACGTAATTTCATAGCCATTTGGTTCTACCTAATGGACAAAGTTTACCTTCAGTG
>JAOVVF010000047.1:24032454-24068560 GCA_028565595.1 Duopalatinus emarginatus
TGAGCTACTGTAACCAAACACAAATTCCTTGTATGTGTGAGCATACTTGGCCAATAAAGTCCGATTCTGATTCTGATCAAATCCACTGTTGTAGCAAGGGTGTAGCCAGGACTTGTCAAGGGTTGGAAATATGCTAAATAAACTCACACAATGAACTGTAAAATTACGTGAGATGTGCTCATGTACAATTACGTGAGATGTGCATGCTAGACAGTAGTAGGAGCAGTAATGGTATGCGATTTTTTGTAATCATTTAAGGCACAATTTAATATCAAATCATTACTTTTTATGTCAGTTTCACTGAAAATGCTAGTACTAGTAATAGAGGGAAATATCTAAAACCAGATCAATTTTTTTTTTTTTGTTTCTGCAGCAAACTTCTTGCACTTCATTAGCCATCACCTCGCTATCCATGAGCTCAGAGTTCAGCTAGTCGGCTTTTACATAGAAATGAAAAAAGCAGACTTTCTAAATGCCCATTCCTGTTTGCTCTAGTTGGCACTAGCCAATAAAATTTGATTAATAAAATAATTATGAAAAATAAAAGAATTAAATTAAGAAAAATGGTCTATGTACAGCATCGTGACAGCTGTAAACAAGTATAAATGTTTATATGTCAGCGCTCATTAGAGGCAGAAATTTGTTGTTTCCAATTTGTTACTTGCAATGTTTTGTTGCTCTAAGTGACATTTACTTGTCCTTTTTTGTCAGTTTTAACAGTATGAAAACATTTGTACTTGACAGTAGTTGGGTGCACTGTTTAATTAAATGAGAATAGGTTGCTAATGCCTAATACAACAGTGTGATTGTGCTCTGTTTTCAGCTAAAGTCAATCATAAACCACAGAAAACAAAGAACACTGTAAGGCCTAAGGTAAGTCTATGATTTGCAGTAGGTTATTTTCCATCTCTCTGTGTTTCTCTTTGTTGTCTTTCCCTTTGGGGTTTTTTTTTTCTGTTTTTCTTCATAAGTCTAGACTTCTCCTCTTCTACAGAAGCCCATCACTGAAAGCCCTCAAGCTTTCTCCACCTCAGAGCCTGGTAAGATGTTTTCTACATTCATAAAACCTTTAAGAGATTTTTTTTCATCTATCAAATATCTTATTCACTATGCCGTGCTTTACTCAGCAGTTCTGCACAGCATAACTCAGAGCAGGCCAGCTTCGCTCCTCAAAAACACAGCACCCCCTCCTATACCAAGGGTAACTCTGGGTAATGCAAATTACAATGGCTGTTTTTTTATTACAGATTACAAACATCTGTGAATACCTTATTAACCACCTAATTTAAAGAAATATACTCTTCTGTATTTTTATACTTGTTACTCTATTTTGTTCTCCACCTCATCTCCATGCTTTTTTATGATGATTTACAATTGAACAGCTTCTTAAAGTCCTGTGCATGTTGTAATGTTAATCAGTGTAGCAGTATCTAATCTTGGTTTTGCTTGTTGAAAGAGCTCTGTGCTCTATCTGCCAGTTAAATGATCAGTCTACATTTTTTTGATCATGTAACTGTGAAGAAAGTCTCTTTTTGTCACTTTTTTTGCAGTATTACTAATGAAATACTGCAGAACTGATGAGTATGCAGGAGTATATATAATAGTATACACTTAGTGGCCATGTTATCAAGTATACATACCTTGTAGCCACAGTCTCTGTTTGTTAGGTGTGACTACCATATAGGTGCAATTTGTCAGACCCTCAAAATAAATGGAAAGAGACCATCAGTGATGGCCAGATATTGTTTGGGTAATAGACCTTTTTCAGCATAGCATAACACCACTGTGGCAGTGTTTTAGGTACTAGTACAAGTGTAAAAAAAAAAAAACATATATCATTGGATTTTTAAAGATTTAATGTGATGGCTGGGTTGAGAGTCAATCTGCCAACCAAGCCCACAGTGAAAGAGAGATCTACTGTGAAAACCCACAGTATGTATTCTTAACCAGCCAATAGTCAATAAAGGTGGCTACAAGGTAGGTGCACCTAATAAAGTGTTCACTGTGTATCTATAATACTCCTTACCATGTTGGATCTTGTTCTACTTGATCTTGATCCAATATTTTTTCCTCAGGTCCACACTCATTCTCATCTCTCACTCAGAGATGAACAGGGAGACAAAGCTCTACTTTACTACTGGAGTTTTAGTACATAGTTTTCGAATTGTTTTTACTCTGAATTGCATAATTGATTACATGAGGGACAAATTTAAAGAGTAATTATAGAACAGAATCTGAAACAATTCACACCACACACTGATCAGTCTTAAAATTAAAACCACCTGCCAAATATTACGCAAAATCCCACGCTTTGACCCATCAAGGCATGGACTCCACAAGACCTCTGTATCGGTATCTGGCACCAAGACAGCAGATCCAGCAAGTCCTGTAAGTTGTGAGATGCTGCTTTCATTGATTGAACTTGTACGCTCAACACTCTTTGTCATGATCATCAAATCATTCCTGAACAATTTTGTCCTGGGGTGGGGTGCATTATCTCGCTAAAAGAGGCCATTGCTATTAGAGAATATGTCTGCCTTCACCAGCTGGCCTTCTTCTCATAGTTCATCCGATCAGGCCATCTTCTTCTGTTGTTTCAAGGTCCAGATCTAATGCTTGCATGCCCATTGTGGTGCTCAGTGCTGAACAGGGGTCAGCACGGTCTATGCATTCCCTATAGGCAGCAAGGTAAAATGCACTGTGTGTTCAAAAACCTTTTCATCATTAGCCAGTATGAACTTTGAGATTCACTGGCAGAATGAACTAGGCTTCACACACCACAAGCATCAGTAAATCATTGGACCACTTTTGATAGGTGCTAAGCACTGCAAATGGAGAATACCCCACAGGATCTGCCATTTTGAAGGTAGTCAGATCCAGTCAACTAGACATCAAAATTTGGCTCTTGTTAAAGAATCCATACTCGTGTCCATTTTTCCTGCTTCAAACACATCAACTTTGAGAATCAACTGCTTACCTGCTGCCTAATATATCCCACCCACTGACAGGTTCCACTGTAATTAGAGAGTCAATGACAGTGGTTTTAATGTTATGACTGATTAGTATATAGTAGGGCAAGATATTCACTGCATCAAACTTCAACTCCCTTTAGAAGTGGAAATCTGTCTCCCAACTATAGACTAAAAGCTAAATATTCCCAAATCCAGTGTACCTACTACAAGCAAACACACACACACACACACACTATAAGGCACTGTCATATTTCTTCTTTGAACAGGAACAGGAAGCGATGGCATAAGAACTTCACATCCTTCTGAAGATTCTTTGTTCTTGGCTCAGACCCTGACCTCCACTCATGCACCAATGAGTAATTTAAAAAGCACTAATCTTCCTCAAACTCACGATTCTACTATACCATCTCTTTCAGTTACAACTCAACAATCTCTTTACAAAACCCAACCCCAACTGACTACAAGTAAAACTCTATTCAGCACACCCAAAACACAGTCCAACACAGCCAAAACTGTATCTAGTACAGTCAAAACTCAACCCACCTTAACCCAAAAGAAAACAATTAAACTGCACAAAACAATACATCCCCAACCTCAGTCCAGTACAACCAAATGTCTATTCAGCACATCCACATTCCAACTTAGCTCAACCCAGTTCCAACCACACACAGCCAAATACCTACTCAGTACAGCCCAGCCCAAGCCCAGGTCACCCCAACCCTATAAAATTAACCCTAAAACTACTATAAAACAGTTGCAACACAGCACCATTAAAGGACAACTAAAAACAACCCAAAACAAGTTTACAACGTTTGAACCCATTACAACTCAATCCCAATATATTAGAACCCAGTCCCAATCCGACACAACTCAGTCGCAATACAGCACAAATCAATCTCCACCCCACACAACCCAACCCCAATCTACTGGAATTCAATCAGAGCCCTACACAACTGAACCCCAATCCAACATAAAACAGTCTCAACCCCACACAACTCAACCCAAACCCACTGCTACCCAATCTCCACTAAAGACACCCCAACCCCAATCCACTGCGAGCAAATCTCGACCACACACAACAAAATCCCAAACTAACCCTGTAAAATACTACCCCCCCAAAATATTACCTGTGTCCCATTCCAACACAGTTCACTCTCAACCCCCTCCAACTCAATCTCAACCCATCAAATTTTTGACTCAACCCCACATAACCCAACCCCAAACTACTACAAACCAAGTTCAACCTCACACAAGTCAATTTCAAACTAACACAATAAAATACCACCAAAGAACAGCCCAACACCAACCCATCACAACCCAATCTCACACATCCCAATCCCAACCCATTAAAACAAAATTCAATCCAAACATGCACACAGAAAAATCCCAACCAACAACAAGAAAAACCAAACTGACCGAAACCCAAACCAAACCCAGAAGAAACAAACACAGACCATCAGAATCCCACAAAGCACAACCCCAACACACCACAACCCACTCCAGTACAGCTAAATACCAAGCTAACAATAGTTCCCATGAACAGATTGTAACAAATCAATATCACAAGTATACAAACAAGTCAAAGTTTACACACAAACCCAATACTTATTACCAATTCAGCCCAACAGTAGAGGGCAATACTGAATTCCAACAACAACCTGACCAGCACCCAACAAGTGCTACAATAAAACTGTCTAACGCCAACACTAGGCAAAATGGTAAAACTGGGGCTACCCATATCTCGCCATGGGGTGAAAAGAAGCCGGTCAACAAGAAGCTCCCAGTCAGCAAAATGGGTAAATTCTCCTGTTGCTTACTTATCACTTATGTATTGAAGAAGCATTGATTAAAAACTGTAAACATACAAGCATAGTACTTATCATCCATGATGTATTATTTCTGAGATTATAGTGCCTGGAATACATTTTGTACAAACCTCCCTAGGCTAGTTAGAAAGCAAGTGTTTATAGATGACTAAATTTTACCAAAACATCTTCATCGAGAATTCCCCTAAAGTCCCACTAAATTCCAGCCAAAACATTTATGGACCTATAACCCACAGCCGGGGATATAACCCAGACTCTGTAGTAAGACTCACAGGGACAGCATATTAGAGTTTTTCAAATTGCAATATAAACCTCATCCTTATGAGACAGCTTCTCCATGTCATACAGCTACAAGCCAATCACTGGATGGACATCTAACAAAGCCTGTTCTTGTCAGTGGGGCAACGAATAGGAACCAGGGTAATGATATCAATGTGTGTTGAGGCTCCGCAGTTATTGGTCCTAACAACTGTCTTTCACACGCCATGCAACTGTGACTTCACATCGCATAACAACCCCTAAATTGAGCTACAATGACACTGCTGCCAAGCATCACCTATGCCATCAACTGCATCGTTTAAGCATTATTTTGTTATTTTTGACAAAAGTCACCATGCCTACTATGCCAACACCTCACTTGTGCAATAACTACTGTATTACACCCACTCAGTGTTCTTAAAACCTCATTGCCACGCGACCACCATACTCTGCACCATGCTGTCACATCATACTCATCCCTTATGTAAAGGAATACCTCAGCCAAAAATATGAATGAAATTAACAATCAGTAAGACAGGCACCGGTTAGCATGTTCTTGTTAACTGGTACCTGGAGCTTTAATTCATTATTAGCAACATTGAAACAACTTTTTTAACAGCACCACCTCTCCAGGAATTTTCACATCTAATCTGTCCTCACTGTCCTCATTCAGGACTGCACTGTCTGTCTGCCTCAATGCTTTCACTGTCTGTCTCCACAGGACTCTCAGACACGTCCTCACACCCTTACTTACAGAGTAAAAGCAGCTTGTTGTCTGTCTCCACTTCGCCAGCACCGTCCTCTTCCTCATACAACTAGAACAACTGCCATGTCTCACCACCATAAAATCCCTAATCATGTTTATGTCTGTCTAGGTCAAGACGTGTCTTCAACTTTAACTGCTTCTGTGGCAAGCACCTCTTCAACACCTACAGTAACCAAGCGTGTTTCTCCAGTCTCTATTCCTAATCCACTAGGGATACCTCCTACCAACACAAACACCTCTGATAAGAAGATACAGGGTAACAAGGCATCACAGATTTCTAGTTATAAGCCATCTTTACACTATGTTCTGCTGTTTATTCATCTGTAATCTGCACCATAAAACAGATTTTCGAATACAGCACAAGCAAGTGTGCAGTCATGCTGAATATCATCACATCTGTGATTCAGCCTTAGGTAGAAAGCCTCAGGACATTTTCCATAGGTAAACACAGCCATGCAGATATTCAGTATAACTGCGCAATTGCAAGTGCAATGTTGCCTTTATACAACAGTTCTACAAATAAGAAAGGTAGTACCGGTACTTCCTCCTTTACATCTTCATCTTATGTGCTTTTATATTTGAAGTCAAAACTATTTTGCAGATGATGTAATTAACACTACTGTAGTAGTGTAGTAGTATTATTTCAAACGAGTCAGTGGAGTTTTATGCCGTAAACACAGATAAGTGGAGTGATGCAAACAGTGAACCATTTCAGTTGTAGTAAATAGAAAAAAAAATCTTTGAATGCTGCTTGACGAATCAGATTAGTGGAACAAACTGTTGTATAAATACAATATTTAAAAACTATATATGACACTGAAAACTACAGGGTTTTCTTACCTTTTTGACAGTTTCCATAACTGTGGGCACCTTATCTAAGGGTGCGAGAGCAATGATTACCATAACTGTGGTGTAACCTTGTGAGTCTGGCACATGACCATTGAGGTTGCGGTACAGGCAGGAGTTCCAAGACACTGCAGCTGTTGTGGGGTTTAAGCCTGTGTGCAGACTTGACAATTTATCACAGTTTATTCTGTGAGTTGTGCTTCTGAGACTAGAATGCACAAGGAGGTTGTCATGGTAGGTTTTTATACTGTTAACTGAATGATTGGGGCCATGACATGCCGGATATGTTTCACACGATCATGTTCTGAGAAAAATCATAAATATCATCAATGTACACTATGACGAATCTGTTTACCGTTTCATGAATACATTTATGAATGCTTGAAGTATGATAATATATGTTGTATTCCACACTGATGCTGCTAGTGAAAGAGGATATCTGTATAATTATGACTGCACTGAGGCTTTTATACTCTATGAATCTATGTCTCTTCCTCGATTTTTTTCATCAAAGAGTAACCCTGCAGTTATGGGAGAGGTGGAGGGATGAATACAGCCCAACATTAGAGCCTCATGGATATATGTCTATACTCCTATTTGTTCATAATCAAAAGGGACATCTTTAGACCTACTGACTATTTTTACAGCTTTGTTTGTTAAAATGGCTTCTTAGCCAATGTTATATTTACAGGCAGAAAGTCAAGGCAAGGTTAGACATAACAACCAAAGCAAAACAAAAACCAAAAGTGAACTGAGTGTGAAAAACAGTGTGAAAGTGAACTCTTTCGACCACTGTGCAATGGAATTGACCACCCTAGTAAACACATACTAGGGGCAGTAAGCACACATGCCAAGAGCGATGGGCAGCCCCTATTTGTAGCTCCTAGGGAACTGGTGTTAAATGGCTTGTCTAAAGGCACTTTAGCTGGGTCTAGTTGGTTGCTGGAAACGCAAGCCTAAGGCTTCCTTTTTACAAAACGTTCCCACATAGTAAAATGTTCTCTTAAAATAGATTTATCAAAGTGTGTTTGGATATTTTTATTTTTGGCTGTTTTTAGGAGTTCAATCAGACTGATACATATATCAGAAACTCAAACTAGACTAAAGTCACTAGGTTGCTAAAGTCAACATGAAATATATCAATTATGTATCAGATTCAGACTAAAATGTATTTTACTTCCTCGTACAATCCGTTTTATAAGTTTTTGTCATTTGTCATTTTGTCATGTGTTTATTTGTTTCTGATTATTTTAACTTGACTTGTATGTTAATAAGAACCTTTCTTCTTCCCACAGCACGCTATGATGAAAGGCTTAAGGGGCAGTTAGGGGGCAGATCTCCCAAGCTGAATAGAAAACAACCTGGTAAATTAGAAACTAAGTCTTACTACTCATAAACTTGCCACGATGTTAAAGTATGTCACTAAATGTTAAATGAATGTGGATTTAATGCTGTGTGTGTAAAAGATATACTTGTACAAGCACAAGAGCACAACTGATCTTCAGGCTAATATTCATGCCAAAGAAAATATTTATGCGTCATTCCAGAGAGGATTTCCAGTGTCATAAAACTAAGACAGTTTACAGATAAAGCATGTCCAGTCCCCCCCCCCCCCTATTTATTTTACTCTTCTCATTAAAACCATCAAACTAGTGTAGTTGTAGCATAGTGTGCAAAAAAACTACAGAGACAGAAAATCTGTCTGTAACATAGCTGTCCACTCCTCCTCATAATTTTACAGCTTCTGACAAACAAAACAAAAGCCAACATGTACACCATGGCCAATGCATATCAATCACAACTTATTGGAAAGAGTTTGAACATGGTTGTGTTGTGTGATCGGTTGAGTCTAGTTTGGAAACAGTATTTTCTCATGTTCATGGACTGGTCACTGACCATAAACCCTGATTTTGAGGACACGGCCCTGTAGCATAGTCTGAAATGTACAGCTGTACAGCATACAGTTATTTCCCAGAAAGTCTTTCAAGTTTTAATTCAATCAATCTAATTTTTGACATAAAAACACCTTGTGTAGTTTTCTCAAACATGCTTCTGTAGATATTCTTGGCTAGGAATTGATTACATTTTAAGGGTACAGTTTGTCATTGTTCTAGTAGTCTGCTGCCTTCAAGGTGAATTGCAATTTTCCACATTTTCCACTGTGTTAAATGTCCATACAGACATGTTGCTGTTTAGGAAATAGTGAAGAGGTGTATCATTTGTTGAGTGTGAGCCTGAGGAGGTGGTGGGTTGGTTAGTTGGCTTGAACAAACAAAGTATTGGGATTGTTATAGGTCTAGAACCACTTTTACACTTGCATGATTTTTTAAGCAAATGTGCCATTAAGTTGGATTTATTTTAAGCACTTTTTCCTGGCTTCAGATCCTCATGTAATCCTCACCAAATGCCATGCCATTCACCTCTACTGCTGTCCAGTTTCCACTGGGTGGTTTTGGTAATAATAACTTAACCAAATGTTTTTTTTCCAGAACTAAATAAATTCAAAGAGCAGGCAAACCAGGTGGACAAAGATGAGGGTGAGAGTCAGTCTTATTATATGTGTTTAGTTACTAAGTTACTATTCTAAACTTTTAAAGGTGACCATGTAGCATAATAGTGCAGATTGCAAATAATAGCTTTTGACATTTCAGTGATAACTAATGTTTTTTCTTTATGAAACAGGAGATAAAGTAACTGATCTGAAGCGGGTGGAAGCGATACCAGTTCTGAAATCTTCAGCTGCTCCTCTTACCACAGAAATCTATCAAAAGCCAACACCAACAAACGCACCATTTTTTGCCTTTAATGGTATGAAACTAAAATAGCTCTTTAGTCATTTATTTTTAAACTGCAGTGGTGATGATGCAGTGGACAGCACTAGTGTAATAATGTAATAGTCGGTCATATTATTTAATACAGATGTTTTTTAAAAAAAGCTTAAAACCATAGTGTGCAATATACTTTGTTTGTTTTGAGTTTTTTTTTCTATTTTTCTTGTGTTGCTGTGGAATTCACAGGTAGCTGGTATAATATGGGAGACAACTCCTCTATATTCAGTTCTGTTCCTGTATCAGAAGTGGACCCAATGGGAAAGAAACGCTTTGTAGGTAAGACTATGTTGCACATGTATTAGAGGTCCTTAAATAGTAAAGAAATAAAAATAAGGATTCACAAACATAGACCATGCCTGGTCAATCAATAAATGATTGCAATACACAAAAACAATTACCTGCATCTTAATCTAAGTGGAGTATATATCCTTAGCCTACTAATACTCTTGCATGATGTCTGTGGCTGTAGAATCTGTATCTGATTGCTGATTCTCTGTGCCTGCAGCACCTCATGTGATCTATAAGATAGACAAGCCTCCAGAGAAGCCATGTTCTGTCACCGACTCTCTCACTTACTTCCATGATGAGGAGAATATGGTAACTAACATCTCAGGCCCACCCAAGACCCCTCCCACCAACGTAACTGTGGTTACTGTGGAGGGGTGTCCCTCATTTGTCATAGTTGATTGGGAGAAAACAGACAATGAGACAACAGGTAAACTGAGCATTTATTAAATACATGTTTAATTTGTCCTGAATACATGAGTAACAATTTGAGCGGTTAACAGTAGTAATGAGGTTTTTTTCAGTAAGATTTCATATTAAGGTTTATTGAACTGATATTAATTACTTAATTGCATTGCTTAACATTAATTAACATAAACAAAGAGTAACATGGTAATGATAATAGTTTAATAATTAAATTACCTAAATTATCTAATAGTTGTTTTAATGGCAAATATATGACCAATGTTTTTTTTCCAACCAGGAATTAAAAAGTCACAGTTTTAACTTACTAAATGTTGATGAGGACAGTAGCCGTAAATATAGAAATACATATGTCTTCATTTGACCAATTAACATCCAACTAGATTAGTTAATTCATTTCTTTCAATGGAGTATTGCAGACTCAGTATATGAGCAATATGAGTTCATTAAGAAAATAATGTTGGTTTGTTATTCTTTATTTGCAAGGTGTAAACACCTCACAATGTCTTTACTTTTTTTTTCAAATACATTAACTGCAGTATATGAGGTCACGTCATCTTTTCCAAATGGACAGGTTGTATCTGTTGTACAAACCAATCAGACTCATGCCGCTGTGGAGAACCTGAAACCAGAGAGCAGGTACACTGAACACTTGATTTTGTCTGTCTGTCACTGACTCATGGTGTCTTCATTTTCCTCATGTCTCTCATGATATTTTTCAGTTACGAATTCACAGTAACACCTAAGAATGAACTTGGTTCCGGACCTTCCAGTGAGGCAGTATCCTTCAACACTGAGTCGGGTATGAAGAAGAGCCTGGAGCTCTCATTACTTCATCTATTATTCATACTCTCATTTAGCATACATCCTGTGGCCAAAGCCTTGCTCTCCAAGTTAAACCACAAAACCGCACTGAGGTTTATGAATTTGCTACAAATCCTTCAAGGCAAAGTATTTGATTGCAAGGTTGATTGCACCAGATGTGTTTCTGTTCAGCATGCCATACTCTACTCCAATCCAGGTTAAAATTCTGTGTTTATTTTAACACTATCCAATGCTGGATGTTCTGATTTACTGGTGACCAATCAACTGTCGGCCAAGACTTCTGTTTAAATCAAATGACAAAACAAAAACCAAGCAAATAGGAAACAAGATGGAAACTCAGAGAATGCCTTGTCTGATTCTCCTTTTCTGATCTTGCACCACTTGAGAGTATTTATTATTGTGTTGAGTTTACAATTACGTTTCTGCTTATTCATTAGATTTATGATCTATTCCAAAGAAATCTACAAGGGAGTCAGAATCTAATCTAATCTAAGAATAGCTCTCTGAACACTACAACTGAACATTTGTACAGCAGCTTTTAAGGGGTTTGGGACTGTCTAAAGTTGTCTTCTACACAGTTAAAATACTGAATGCACAGCAATGCTAAATGCAATTTAATTTAGGACAGTGACAATGAAAAACTAGGACATGTAACAACCAACAAAGTAGTTTAGTTTGGCCAAACTGGTTTAAGATCATCTATAAACAGTTTATGTCCAGGACTGTGGATAATTTCAGCTGATGCCCCTGATTCTAAACACTGCTGCTCTAATCATAAAGACCGTGCTCATCCCAGGATTCATACAATAATTTCAAAATAAACTTGCTCTTTATTACAATGCCCATAAGGAATACATGGGTGGATGTCTTCACAGGGGTTCAGAAGTGAAGCCAAAGTGTCTCTGTGGCCCTCTAGTGGATGGCTGCAGTACAACGTTAAACCTCACTCATGGGAATGCAAATACCCAAGCTGACACTTGTCCACAAACTATTTTTGGGAATAGTGTTTTGTCACTTTTACAAATTCACTTGAGCTTGATATCTCCTTTAATACTTTCCTTTGAATAAATGCATGTTGGCTGATTGACAGGTTTGGGTTTGAAGCTTCCTAAATGTCCACACTTTCCAACACAGACCTAAAATTCTTATTATAATAACACCCCAGAGAACTTTTTTCAACACATCCTTAGTGGACAGTTGTTTTCCTCAGCAATTTGGTCATGTTGATGTCTAAGCTAGCTTACTGTACTGGAAGCAATGGAATAAACCAGCTAACACTAGCTTGATTTGATAACAGTTTATGGTTAAGCTCACTGAATGAGCTTAGTGAATTTTGGTAAGTGAAATACATTGTTAAGGTTAACCGCCATCCTTAGTCCATCACTTTCAGTAGCCCATCACCAATATGAATAGACGACAGGAAGACCTACTCTCCAACTGTCCATATCTACTGTGCATTGCTATTTTGACCATAAAAGGCTGCCAAGGTTGTCCACTCCATTATACTGTAGCAGTTTCTAATCACACTGTCTGGGGTCTCCCTAAAGAAGATGTATTAATTTATTAAAGTTTACCAAGTGTGTTCATTAGTCATTTAAGCATTTAGTAATTACACAAATACTAAATTTATAATACTTATATACAAACTAAAATGAATAGAATTAAACTCACTTGACCCTGTTGATATACCACTACTATTATATTTTATTAGCTTTTATACAAAAGCAGTGCATGTGTTTTTTAGCATCAGGTGGCACAAAGGTATGTGACTGTTTTTGTTAAATTAACCAGTTCTCTTATTCCAAGCTGAAATGTAATGTAATTAGCCCAGTTTTTTTTTCTTTTGTTACCTCGCTGCTTCGATCCAGAGTATCTGTCCACATGCCAGCAGCTAACAGAAAACATATGACTCAACTGATAAATTATGAGGCTATGATCTTTATGAAAAACAGAACATTGCTCAGAGAGAAAGTCCAGTCTTAACATGAGTAAAGCATTTATGTAGTTAAATGTCTTTGATAACAGACCTGTGTCATTTCAAGTAGAAGTGTGAGCAAATGCAGGCAGATGCACTGGGACCACAAACATGATGCAGTTTAATGTAATTATTTTTTATCACATTAATTTTAACCTGAAAACAAAAACCATGCACAAGTCATTCAAGTTTGGCAGATGTGTTCCAAACAGCTTTACCACATTTTATCCAGACAATGATGTAATACATACGGTATGGAAATAATATTACATTATGTAACATTTCTGGCATTCATGTCCTCTTTTTCTCCTGCAGCGGACCCTCGGGTGAGTGCAGCCCCAACTGGTAAATACTGTCTTCAATCTGAACATTAAATCACTGGCTCAGAGAAAGAGGAAGAAATTATTTTTTTAGACCTTATTTTAGACATAGAATATTTAGATTATTAGATGTAATTGCATTACAGTCTGGATTAGCTGAACTGTGGCTATATGGTTATTCCAACGTTACAGTGTTGGGTTTCAAGTGACTTTTCCTCTGTAAATCTCTACTACTGGTGTTTTAATTGTTCAGTTTTCATTGATTGTTTGTAGAGCATACATTGAATAGTTGTAGTGAGCTGTATACACACTTATTGAGCACTTTATTAGGAACACTATACAATACAACCTCTCTTAATTCCAATAGGAGCCTCAATTCTTCATGGCATGGATTCCACAACATGTTGGAAACATTCATTTAAGTTTCTGGTTCGTGTTGACATGATTGAATGACAGTTCCTGTAGATATTTCAGGCAGACTTTCATGCTGAGAATATTTCTACCACATTACAAATGTGTTTTATTGGATACAGATCTGGGATGGACACTAAATTCTTTGTTACGTTAATGAAACCGACTTTGCTTTCTGACATTGTGCATTATCGTGCTGGATGTAACCATTAGAAGATGGTAAATTGTGTCCATGAAGGGATTTACATAATCAGTAACAATACTCAAATAGGTATTATAGAAAACATTCCCCACAATATTACACTACCTCCACCAGCCTGGACTGTTGCCACATGGCAGGCTGGGCCCATAGCAACATACTGTTGGTGACTTTACCATCTATGTGACCAGGGTGAATCCAATGTGGCCGTCCGCTCTTTGACATGTTGTGCATTCTGAGATGCTTTTTCATCACTGTAGCCTTTCTCTCAGCTTGAACCAGTCTGGCCATTCTCTGTCGACCTCTGTTGAGCAGAATTTTTACTCACTGGATATTTTTTTTTTATTGCACCATTGTGAATAAACGTTAGAGACTGTTAGGTGTGAAAATCCCAAGAGATGACTGCTTGAAATATTGAAATATTTAAACCAGCCCACTCAGCACACTCTTGGTCAAAATCACTGAGATCACATGTTCCCCCATTCTGATGGTTAATGCGACTATTACCTGGTTGATATTTGCATGATTTTGTACATTGCACTGGTGCCACATGATTATATAAGTGCATGAATAAGAAGGTGCACAGGTGTTCCTAATAAAGTGCTCAGTGAAAGTATATTCAAAGTGATAGTTGGAAATGTTTCTTTTTACTTGCTACAAAAGAAGGAGGCTAAATTCCTTCAGTGCAATTGTCTGTATTTTCTCCCTCCTACAGGTAAAAATGCCATCTGGTCATCATTCTCATTCGACGCAGACTCCTACTCTGAGTGCACCGGAACCCAGTATGTGAAACGTACATGGTATAGGAAGTTTGTGGGAATTCAGCTGTGCAACTCGCTCAGATACAAGATCTACCTAAGCGATTCACTAAAAGGTCAGAACCGTGTTATCATGCTAGGCATTAGGGCAGAATTTTATCTGACAATGAATGAAAACTTGCATTGATGCTGGAACCTTTATTATAGTGTTATAGTCTTAAAGACTTAAGACTTGAAGCACTTATTATTAGGTATTTCTGTACTACCATTTCAAGCTTCAAGTTTTTTTACATTATTAGGACAATAGAGAGACAACAACAAGCTACTTCAGGCAGGTCTTCCTCTTTATACTACACTCCCTGCGGATGTGTTTTCTCTGCTGGCGTCCTATAGCTTATTACATCAAATTGAAATATTGGTGCATACTTCTAAAGCCAAACATGGAACCTGAAGGCACATATCAAACCCTGCTCTGCATCATATTTGCTTCATGACTCAACTCGATCCCTTACCCTTCAGGACAGAAGAATGACACCTTCTCCATAGTGGCCCAGGTAGAATGAACTTCCCCTGGATGTCCAAACACTGACTGTCTTCAAAATAGACTTAAAATGTCTAAGACAAATGTCATCTTTTATAGTTGTTGTTATTGTAACAGTTTCTTTAACATGCATTTTTTAAGCAATGGAAGTAGCCCTCTTTAACCCAGCTCACAGGCCATCCGTTGGCAGGCTCAGAAACCTCTGGCATTTTGGAGTTTACATTTACATTTACATTTATGGCATTTGGCAGACGCTCTTATCCAGAGCGACTTACAAGGTTATTGGTATTACAGGTAGGCTAACATAGTGTTAGGAGTCTTGCCCTTGGACCCTTATTGGTGTAGCACAGACTGGCTGCCCAGACCAGGAATCAAACTCAGGTCTCTCACATGGGAACCAATGATGTTACCGCTGTACCACACCAACCGCTGTACCAGTTCCATCTCTGTGGTTATAAACCTTCCTAGTGACAAGGCTGCAGGCTCTGGACAGGGTTGGTGTGGTGTGGTGTGGTTAATGTTGCATGGACATCTGGGGCAGTGCCTTTGGACTGACAAGACTAGAACGTTGGTCTCTATTTTTAAAAAGGGGACCAGAGAGTACTCCAGTTACAGGGGAAACTTACTTCTCAGTAGCTCTGTAAGGGTTTCCGGAGAGTAGACTACATCTCATAATTCAACCTAGGCTACAGAAGGAGCTAGAGCTCCATCTGACAGGCCCAACTGGACAGAGGACCAGGGCCAGACCTGAGACCAACTGGAGTTTGTCTCTCAAAGTTTATTTAGGGAAAAACAAAATACAGTATAAATAAATAAAGGTATTTTTAGACACTGACCTGTTTGTTCAAGCATGAGAATGTGTTGATGTTGACGGTGACCACTAAGCACTCTATGTCATAACAGCTAACGGCATCTAACAAATCAACGAGTCAACATATGAGAGGAATAACATGGATATCTGTCTTTATCTGTAGGGAAGTTTTATAACATTGGGGATGAGACTGGATATGGAGAGGATCACTGTCAATTTGTTGATTCCTTCCTTGATGGACAGACTGGAGGCCCAATACCATCACACCATTTACCACTCAAACAAGGTGCAGCATTTTGTGCAGTCATCCTTTCACATAGTTGAACTAGGCCCACCTGGCAACCATTAGTTTTATAAGCCTAGCTAGTAGTGCCAATTATATCTGTTAAAATTGGCTGCACTTGTATTTTTAATGCTTCACAAATGTCTCAACATGATCTTTTTCAGGATATTTCAGGTCCATGCGCCAGGAGCCTGTGAAGTTTGGAAGGATTGGTGGTAGCACCCAGATCAACTATGTAGCCTGGTATGAGTGTGGGGTCCCAATTCCTGGGTCATGGTAGGACCCCTGAAGCTGTCCGAGGATGTGCGCGACTAGAATGTATACTGTGTGAGAAATGACAAAGCCGACAATGTATAAAGATGTACAGAGTAAAAAAAAAAGGGGGGAAAGTTCTATTGAGTGTTATCTGCAGTATCTAATGGCACATATAATGCTTCGTACTATTTATATGCAGAACAAATTTAACAGACATTTAGAGAAATAGAAGTTTATGAAAGTACGGGGTAGCAGGCTCCCTGGATGATTAAAACATGTATTATTTATCAAGAAGCTGGGGATAAAGTATACAAGAATGTCCTGGCAATTGGCAAAACTGAAATTGATCATACTGTGCAGCTGTTTTATGTACGCACTAAAACACAAAAACACCTTAGATACCCGAGTTTCACGTACTCGGTCTAATACACATGCATTTCGCCAAGGCAAAAAATTGTTCCAAGAAGTTTTTGTGCAGGTTTTGTACAAAATAAGTGTAAATCATTTGCCAAATATACATCAGCCATAACATTAAACACAGTGACACCTGTACACTGATAAATGATGTGAATAACATTTATAATGTTCTTACTGTGGCATTAGGCAAAGGGGCAGGGGTATATGTCAGCAAGTGAACAGTCAGTTCTCAAAGTCAAGAAATAGTCGAGCGTAAGGATCAATAGACAAATAGTCGAGCGTAAGGATTTAAGCAATTTTGACTGGCTCAGAGCGTCTCCAAATTGGCACCTTGTTTGTTGCCTAGTACATGGTCCAAGTGTGGGCAACTGTTGAAGAGCAACAAGGTCAATGATTACCAAGCCACACTGATCCCAGCACACACTGCTACAGCACACAAAAAGGAACCCAGTGCATTCAAGTCAGTGCTTTGGTGGGGGAATTTTGGGATTTATGGCATTCATGTGGATGTTGTTTTGAAACACCACATAACACTGTTACAGATCAGGTACACGCCATGGGAACACATTTTCTAATGATAGGGGCAGGATAATGAGAATGCCCTGCTTCAGAAATGGACTGAGGGACAGCAAAGAGTTCAAGCCGTTGACTTGGCCTCCAAATTCTCCAGATCTCAATCTGATCAACATCTGTGTTTGACAGTGGTATCCGTGTAGGCCCATCTCGCAGCTTCCTTAGGGACTTAAAGGATCTGCTGCTAACGACTTGCTGCCTGATCCCAGATACGACAGCACACATTTTATCCCTCCAAGGCTTGAGCTGTTTTGGTAGCACAACGCAATATTATACAGGTGGTTATGGCTAGTCAGTGTATATATGGGAACAGTTAATTAACCCCCAATTCTTATTTTGTAGCTGTTGAGACTATAACAGGGTGTTAACACAAAGATAAACAGTGTTGATTTGATCTGAACAGCTGCTGAAGATTTAACAACACAATGTTAACACTATTTCACAGGCGTTTTGGCACAAATGTTTTAGTGTGTTTTTAATGCTACAAAATGTAATACTTTCATTGCAGAATATTTTCTGGTTTCTTTGTAAATGTGCAAAAGGAAATAAATATTTTTCTCCTCAACTTTACACCAGCTGCACTAATTACACAGAGTATAACCTTGTGAAAAGTCTACTGGACCCATTTATGACCCATTTTAGGAAGGTTTTGAATTGCATAGCATCACTTTGTAAACATTAATAATCAAAGAAATGATGCGGAAACATGGAACATGTCCATCACTTTTTCACTCATCTATCAAACATAAAAAACAAAAGGTCTTTAGTTTTAAAGTCTTTATTCACCTCCAGAAAACAAATGTTACAGTTTATACATAATGACTCGGGCCACTGCATGGGGCCACTCGGGTATTAGTAAAAACCAGAAGAGGGGGAATGATGAAAAGGAGAGAATGAGGGGGATTAAACAATGTAATTTCCTTCAGCTGTGATTATATCTAGTGTTTCAACAGAAAGCTGAAGAATGATTTCACACACAATAACACCAACGAGTAGACAAGTGTTAAAATAAAACTCACTCACGCTAAATCACACCAAAACACACATTCACAGGTTGTTCTCACTCCTGTAATACACACACAGCCTCTCACCTCCTACACCGTTTGGTCTTATCTGTGCAACCACACACAATTACAATTTCTCAAATTCGCTCACGCATCTTCACACACACATTCACACACACACACACACACACACACACACACACACACACACGCACACACACACAAACATTCACACGACATCAAACGCAGGGCGTTGGGGTTTCATCTGTTGTACTATGGTGCTGCAGCTTGTTTTTACCGGTAGCCTGGGCCGGGCTGGGTGTAGCCCTGGCCGTAAGGGGGGCGGTTGCGGGCATAGGGATTAGAGCCCCCCGGGGGAGGGGTCACACCTGGAGGCGGGGTGTATCCAGGACGAGACTGATACCCTGGGGCCGGCTGGGAGCTGGGCGGTAGGCTGTAGTTGGCTGGCTGCTGGGAGGCCTGGGAGGTGTAGGTCTGAGAAGCAAATTGAGCTGGTGGGTACTGGCCTGTACCCTGGGGCTGGGGAGGGGGAGGAGCCTGTGACTGGGCAGTAAATCCTGGGGCGGAGCCAGGAGCAGCAGCCTGAGATGTAGGGGTGGGATAATTCTGGAACTGTTGCTGAGGTGGAGGGGCTTGAGGGCCACCAGGCTGAGTAGTATAACCAGCTGAAGATGAGAAACAGAAATTAAACTCCGATAAAATAATAAAAAGAAAAGTAGAATCAGAGCTGCTCAGATGCCCAAATAGCCACCTGGAGGTTTTACTTGCATAAAACTTGGTTTTATATATAAGTGAGGAACCGTACCAGGGTACTGCATGCCATACTGCTGCTGAGGATTAGCCTGCTGCTGAGGAGGGTATCCACCTGGAGCTTGATACTGCTGATACATTTGACCTGAGAAACAGACAGACCAAAGCGTCTCACACTAATCAGGTGATCAGGCCAATATAAACTTTCATGAAGCTAGAACAGATTCAAAGTTCAAAGTTGACATGCAGTCATAACACTTGTTTCTACTTGGAATAATCACCAAATATAGAAAATTTAGCCACAAGGTTAATGTTTCTACAAAAGAAATCAAAACACTCAAATCTATGTGCAGCGGTGAGTGTGGCCACTTTCGTGTTGACCAGATGCACAACACTTGTCAGCAGTAAACACACACACACACAAAAGACAAAACTGTGTCCCCACAAATCCACCCACACACAAGAAACTGACCGTATGGAATATAACAGTTTTTAAAGATAAGTCATAGAGGGTTCATGCTGTGTTTGTGTGCACAGCACTAAGGAACAAATGAGAAATGTGTGTTTCAAAATAGGTCAGATTTCTGGGCTGATATTAATAAAATAGAGAAACACATCAAAGGTCCAAGAGTTATGACTCTGTGAAACCATGAATAACACAACAGTTTCCTCACTTGGACTAAGCTGACATGGGATTTCTGTGAAAATGAAGCAGAACCAAATCCAACATGACAGAGGAAAACGTGACGCTCCTTACCAGCTCTTACTCAGTTCACCGTCTTTTTTTCCCCTATCTGGATGTCTGTGAACACTACTCCCTGAGAAACGAAGTAACTACAAAAGAATGTGAGTTTTAGTCTGATTCTATACACACTGGGGATTTCCTACAGCACTATTGCAGCATTTCTAACCTTAATTTCTTTCATTCTTTGCTCTGAATACTAGACACAGACAAGCTTGTGGGTTTATACACTTATGTGGGTGTGACGTTATGCTGCCAAACATCAGGATGTCACTAACTAAAATATACAGAGTACTTAGTTGTATTAAACATTCAAGTATTCCCAGATTTCCTTCCCTTGTCCCAACCTCAGATTTCTTTAAGAGCATTTTCCAAGTCCATACCCAGGACTAAATGGGGACTTATTGTTATTGTTGCAGGTTTGCATCTAAACAGACACATTCCTTCCAGGCCATGGGTGAATTAGGTAATTTTAGACATCACTTACGCTCAGGTGAAACCTTTATGGAAAGATTGTGTCTGGAAACAAGGCACATTGTTTATTGTCCTATTAATGTTTATTTAAATGTATTATTAGCCTAATTATTATTTGTCTATTTTACCCCGTCACTGATCAGTGGTCCAGACGAAGCTCTTAAGTTGAAGCTGCTTGCTTACATGGAAACATGATTCAGTTTTTGGGTCTGGAAAAACAGCCAAAGCACCACCAGAGTCTTATTCTGGAGGGTGTCTATGTGTGTACTTACCATCCATTGTTGTGGCTGGAGACTGCTGTACCGCTGTGTAAGGTGGGGCACCCTGAGCAGCCCCAGCAGGAGGATGAGCTGCAGAAGAGGATGAGTTAATACTGTCAGGAGTGGCAGAGCGCTCTTCCACTGCAGCTACTACTGGGGCTGAGAGGAAAAAAAAAAAAAAAGAGTAGAAGGAGTTGTCAGATGGTTGGCTGTGGTCCAGATGTAGCGCCAACAAAATATTGTAGTTTACCAAACCAAATACCGAAGCATAGTCAATAACTGCTCCCGGCTGTTGGTAAGTGATTCTAGTTTTCAAAGCATTAATGACTGCCTTTTCTGCAGATTGTCTATGGCAGCTTGATCTAGCCAATCACAGTCATTTAAGTAAATTATTCAGCTGATGGCAGCTCATCGGACCAGAGACTACAAGCTACAAAGCTTGAGACGTTAACTCAAATGAGAACTTTTAAATTTTTGTTTTACCTGCACTGAAATGCCAGAAAAGCCGGTACAGACAAGCCTATGCAAAATACATAGACTGGTGGTGGTTCCATAATGGTATGGGGTTTGTTTAGTTGACATTCCATGGGACCCCTGGTACGTCTACAAACATCTCTGACAAGTGGATGCTCATACACATCTGCATCCATTCCACTGAACGTTATCAAACACCTTTTGGGTGCCATGCAGCATGCTGTGGAAATTCCACACCCCAGAATACAACAGAATTGTGTACTGTTCTGCAGGAAGTATGGTCTTCATTGCCTACAAAATATTTCCACAAGCTAGTGGAGGCCAAGCCCTATGGGGATACCTACACTGGTGTACCAGCTTTTCTGGCACTTTAGTGTAGTTAATTCACAATATGGCTTGGTTAAAAACAAGTTGGCACCGAAACCAAAAAGGACAGAGAAGTCAGCGTTTTTTTTCCGTGCATCAGATTCAAAACATCGGTCTTGTCTGCAGACTGTATGTCACTAGTCACATGTAGTAACATGCTGATGAGTAACGGTTAAAAACTAAAATAACTAATAACTAAAATAGCATTTGTGAGCTTGTTGGACTTTTGTAATTATGTGTGGCTGAAACTCATATGGAGTCTACAATATACATGTAGGGTACTAGATATCATGATGTTATACTCTAAGATTTAGAATTACCTTGACTCAGTATTAAACGATTTTACTTAGATCATGGGAAAGAATAATAAAATTAGGATAAAAAAAAAATTATGTGTGCTTCAATAAAGCAATAAACTTTAATTTGAAGACTTGATTAGACCACAAAGAAGATTATCTTTAGCTTTGCTTAATACTTCAATCAACCCCTCTAAGAGCAGGTACCTGGAGCAGGCTCTTCAGACAGGCCAAACGCTGAGATGACGTTCTTGCTGACCTCCTCTTGGTTCTTCAGTGGGTCAAAAGCAGACATGCTAGCAGCACTGACCGGAGGAGCCTGCTTCACTGCTGTGTCTACAGCTTCCACACATTCTGTAAAACACACAACAATAAGGCTTTGCTTTTAGTTAAGTGTTATTGTATTGGCTTATGATTATGGCTGGCATTTGACAAGAGTGAGACAAAATGAGGACAAATATGAGGCATTTATGATCAACTATATTTCACTAGCTCCAAAACGATTCTTACACAAGGGGTTACAGTACATGGTTTACTCGGGGCAGCTTAATGCATTCATTTCAAAATATGATGACAGATTATTGGCCAAAAGCTTACACTCCCTCAGCTTTCTTGTAAAAGGTCTGGTTAGTTTCATTTTTGTGAGTTTTTTTTTTTATTCCGTGGCTATAATGACACAATATAACGACCTGGGAACTAGAATCTAGTTTCAACCAGTATTTTTGTGCAAATTTTAGCTCCCTTAGCTAGAATGTAATGGTATATGTATGCTGTTATTGTTTATATTGTAATGGACATTATAGCTCTCACATTATAACTTGAAAGTTTCCCTTGCTGGCCTTTATACTGGCCTTTATACTGGCCTTTATAGAGGAATGATTGGATATAATTGCTTCCAACAACTCTATTCTCTACAAGTGTTTGAAGAAACTGATTTCTGTGTGGTATTTAATCTGACACGGGCATGACTGGAAGAGTTTAAATGTGATGTACCCGTCTCAGGGTTGTTGCTCTCCAGTGCAGGCTCAGAGGGTGGCTCCAGGCTGTCCAGCAGGCTGTTGATTCTGTTCCTCAGCTGGATCAGCTCCTTGCGCAGGTGCTTAACCTGAGACGACTCCAGCGGCCGTGGCTGCCCATTCACTGTGGAAACACAGTCAATCATTGTCTCGGTGGGAGACGTGCAAGTATGTGGAACACAACACAAAGAGCAGGCTACCCTGTTAGCAAAATTTGCAACTGAGCATTACAAGGCTGGCTGCACAAGCTGTTTCAGGCTTCATGACACACCCACCAACTGCAGAATCAGCCCCGGTCTTTTGCTCAAGTCACGCGTTTGGGACACATACATACACGTGAGGTTGAGAAGACCAGCAATCGACCTCTACAAGCTTGGCCTGAAAACAAAATACACCTCTCTCCATATCTTCCCTCCCCTCCCAATGTTCTTTGTCGCCTCGCTTTATGACCCTATTGGCAGAACAAGGCAGGGCTGAAACCAAAAAACATCACCAAAAAAGACAGAAATTCCCATCAGAAATAAATTATCTTTCAACAATTGTTACAAGGTATACTCTCATACACACACATACTCATCTTATACAAGAGTGAGGCACAGTTATGTAGCTTACTGCATTTCACAATCATATGCTAAAACACTTAATGACACACACTTCATGATACTGCCACATGAATGAAGCATAAACACCTAATTCCCAATGTGTAACTCTGTAATTATGTGCTATGGCTCCCCCTAGTGGACTTCTTATCATTTATGGTAAAGGGGTTATGTTCATCTTGGACGTAAATATGAATCAAATGTACAGTCAATGTGATACTATTTAAAAAAGAAAAAATGGTCCAAGAGTCCAACAGGTCCAAGATTTTAAATTAGTCTCGGCAAAAAAAAGTTGAATTACTCATGCATGAAATCAAAAGCAGCCCAGACTGTAATGACGGATGTAACTAAAAAAAAAAAAAAAATCACAGGTTTAGTTTAATGACCCTGTTCTAATACGTTAATTGTTTCTGTAGCATCAGCTCATTCAGACAGACTGTGTGCACTAATCTGCATCACACCATGCCATAGTTGTCTGTTCTCCTGTAAGAGCATGTCCTGAATGGTTGTGTTTAACCCTACAGCTGGTCAGTGTTGCACCAATGTGTGTTGCAGGTGTGCAATTGTAGTGGAAAGTTGTCTCTCTCTTTCCTCTCAAAATCTGACATACTTTACATCTGCAAAGTTGGATTACAGGAACAGATAACATACAGTAGGTGGATTAACAGCTGAATTCATTTCATCGGGTCAATCCCTTTTTTTTCCCCAATTGACCTAAAAACATTACATCTACAGCATTTTTTAGATGACCATGACTGGTTAACACTGACTGAAATCCAGATAATACCTTAGGTACTACCTGATAAATACACTTACTGAGCACTTTATTAGGAACACCTGTACACTTGCACAAAGAAAACATTTCTAAAATACTATTATTATATTTTTTCACTGCTATTACTAGTATTGTTGAGGATCATGTGCATGGCCATAGTTTACATTCCTCTAATTTCTACTTCAAACCTTATAATGCACTGTGACACAAAGCAATCATCTCAATCTGGTTTCATGAACATGACAATGAGTTCAGTGTTCTTCAGTGTCCATCCCAGTCTCCGGATCTGAATCAGCTTTGGGATGTGGAAGAACAGGAGACCCGCAGGAAAATAAATGCATCTGCAGGACTTGCGCAATTCAATCATGTCAACATGAATATTGTGGAAACAATGATATGCAGAATTGAGGCACAGTGTTCCTAATAAAGAACTCAGACAGTCTATGTTTTATGGTTTTGGTTAGAGAAGGGACAGAGGTTTGGCCCAGAGATTTACAGAAGATGGCAGTGTTTTGAGGCCACCACCTCCCGACATCGACAACCAGACACCGCCTGGAAATCTGACTCGAACTGGGTTTTATGGTCAGATGACAAAAAATAGAGCTGAATGTTGGTTTGCAGTTCAAAGAAAGTTGGTTACCCTGAAAAGAACTAATCCTCAAGTATAGTGGATGATGTCTGTGATGATGATAGACTGTTTTTCCTCCAAAGGTCCAGTGAACTACGTTAAGACACAAGGTTCATCATATACACCATAAAATACCAGTGGATTCTAAAATACTGGGTCAAGGTTGGATCTGTTAGCAGGACAGTGGTCCAGAATGTGTCCAAATCTGTATTAACATAGTTCAATGACCACAGAATCAAGTCTTTACAGCGCAGACTGTTGACCTAAACCCCACTAAAACCTCTGGGGTGAACTCAAGACGAGTCCGCAATAAAGGACAGGACGTGGGAGGATCTGGAGAGTTTCTGTATTTTTAGAATGCCCTCAAATTCATTACTCTGTCCTCCGATCTCATAGAGAGTTAATAGGGGCATATGAAGTTATTATAGCAAAAGGAGGTTGCACAAAATACTCAATGTAAGGGGGGGGGGGGCAATAAATGTGGTTTTGTTGAGAAAATTCACTAATTTTTTTAGTGTGATTAATGTAGTTAAACACAAAATATACCAGGGATGTCAATAATTTTGCAGTTGACTGCTAAACATATTGCACTGTGTTACCATAACATTACAACAGATGCTGTTATCCTGAACAGCACTTGTCTCATTCTAACAGAGCAGTTGAAGGTTAAGGGTCCAAGGATCCATCAGTGACAGCTTGGTGGTGGTGGGATTTGAATTTCCGATCAGAAATTCCATATTGACATTTTTTCTTAATTCATATCAGTGACACATTTATTCATACACATGTCTCTAATGGTTTAATCATGCCTCTTTAAACAAAATTCAAAGCCAGAGCTTTTAAAAATGGATTAGTGCGGGGTCATTTAAGCATCACAGCTGGCAAGAGATTAATCTTTTTATACAACACAGCTGTGTTCAATCCATTAAATCTCAACACAACATGTGTGTGGCTGTATAGAGAAAGTCAAGATAAGAAACCTGACTACAGCTCAGTTGTACTCATTAGTCGTTCCTATTTACAGCTTCAAGTATGTGTTGTTACTCTTGCAGCATAAAATAAAAACATAAAACATATCTAGCATATCTATCACACCATATCCCACCACAGGTCTGAGGTCATGGGGCACAAAATGAATAAGGCTCAAAGGTAATAACTTACCGAATAGAGTCAGCTTTAATATTCTGCTGCACTGGATTGCGAAGGACAGATCAGAGCTGTCAAAGATGGTGATGAGGTCATCATCTGCGATAGAAGAAGACAACATAAACCATAAAGAATTGACTCATGAGTGATTCAGAAAAATGGGAAACTACTTCTGAGCTAGCTCTACTTAAGGATAACTATCAGCATTTATAATATATATCTATATATCTATATCTATTAGGGGTGCAACTCTCTCAGTGTCTGGTGATTCAATACAATTCCAATTTTTGGGGTCATGATTCAATTCAGAATCGATTTTCGATTCAGGAACAATTTTTCTATTCAAATGGTTTACAAATTTTGTTTAAATTATGTGATTGCCAAGATGAAAAGACAATATACACAAATTAGAACTCCCCCGCTCACACTGTGATTTTACGTTTTCTGGGCCCGAGCAGACTTTGTGACCATGTCAGAGTTGTTTTGCATGCTCACACACAGTCCTCTTATACGCTTTGTAGATTTATTGATTATGCAACGCAGAGATTTTCAGCTGCTCATGCTGCCCTTCTGCTGTAGACCAGAATAACCCCTTTGTTACATTAGGTACATTATTGATGTAATATTTTGTGCTAGATGAATACCATGCCCAGGTCCAACTGAACCTGCCCAGGCACTGTATGGATCACACTAGTCAAACGAACTGGACTCTGGACGCCAAATTTGCTTGGGCATGATACAGATTGTCCAGTAGGAGTGCACCCTGAACGTGGCTGCAAGACCATTAGGAACGGAAATACAGATGAATACCTAATGAGAAGCTTTAAGAAATGTCCGCACTAAAAAATCCCTTTTGACGTTTAATCTGAATCTAGAATAAATGTAAATAAATCAAAAAGCACCTTCGTCCTTGTACTTGATAGTGACCTCGTCACTGCTCTGGAGCTGGCCGCGGAAAACGCGTTGCATCATGAGCAGGAGCTCATCATAAGTGATGTCTTCATTGTGGATGGGGATGCGGCGGATATCGTCGCCCAGCTGAGCCTTGATGATCAGCTTCCCACTCAGGTCCAGCTGGCCATTCATACTGCATAAAACACACATGATTACTGACACACATTACAATGACTGCATGTTTAAGTGCTTTAGATATCCTAATTCTTAGAACACAGTCCATCTGTTATCAGCCACCTTTAAGCTCAGGCCATAAATCGGAGACCGAATCTACCGATTTTTTTTTTTTTTTTTTTTAAACCACAGCACAGCCATTTGTACTCATGAACGAAGTGACTCATTGATCACTGAGTTGCATACAGAGGAATTTGACCTCTGCATTTAACCCAATCGTGCACTAATGAACGCACACACCAGGGGGCAGAAAACACAGTTGCCCAAAGCAGCGGGGTAGGTGACTTCCTCATTTAACCTTTAATTTACCAGGCAGGTCATTAAGAACAAGTTCTTATTTACAATAACGTCCTGGCAAGCAGCAGAAGCCACTTGAAAGCCTCAAAAGCCTCAAGGGCTTTTGTCAGTGTGGGAATCAAACCAGGGACCCTCCGATAACAAGGCTGATTTCTTAACCACAAGCTGCCCATTCTACTACTGGAGACTTGGGGTAATTTTATAGCAATAAATCTAATTTGCCAAAAAATCTGGTGACAATGGTGATTCTAAACCTTTCTTATTTCCCATATTTGCACGCATAAGAGCAGAAGACTTTTTTTTTCCAGAAAAGGAACTGAAATGTAAGCCAAAAAAAAAAAACCCAAAACAAAAAACAAACAAAAAAAAAAAAACAACAAAACAAAAAGGGAAACAGGGAAAACCGCTAGTGGAAATATTTGAATACGATGTACAATCAAAGTGGACACACTACAAACTCATACACATTTTGGCCCATCTTTAGAATTCCTGGTCAAATTCCTGGTCAGCAAAACAAACAAAACAAATTCCTGGTCGGCAAAACAAACAAATAAACAAAACAACCTCACAATTCTACAGCCTTTTAAGGGGTTAATCCACCTGCTGTTGATCTCTGGTGACCGTGGCACACTGCCCGGTCACTTTAATTGAAGGGAACATGATCTGCAGAAGAGTCTGGTGAAATAGTAGAAAGGAAAACAAGCCCTTTAATTAGGACCCCAGTAAGCTGAGCCATGTCTGGCCTGGGTTCAGTATTATTACATGCTAACAGTCTACAGAACAGTCTAAGGTTCAGAGCAGGAAGAATGATTTGGCTTTCTCACAACAGACTTTGACCAAGCTGTAGTGTCTGTAGTCTAAAGGAAAGGAAGCCTGTGAGGGGGACTGGGAATCAATGGCAGAGAAGAGGTGCATTTGAAAAGAATAAAACATAGCTCAATCAGAAAACGGGTCTGGTTAGACGAAACAGCCTTTTAGTCGTGTTTAGTAACCTGTAATTAAGTCTCACGTAAACTAAAACCTTATTTTTATAAGTTTGTACACTTTCTGGCAGTGTAATGGGCGAGGCTCTGCTGCTCTACTTTACTAGCAGCTAGGTTAATTAGCAAAACAGCTAATCTTGCTAGCTAAAAGTAGTACAGCAGTTTAACATCACATTCAATGCTCTCAGTAAAAAACAACGGGGAAGTTCAAATAAAATCCAAAAACAACTTTTATAAAAGGTTCTTTAATGTTTACATCTATACAAGTAGTCAATTCGGATAAATAAATAAACCGTGTGCTCGAAAATGTATCGCAAACGTCAGGCCATTTTTGCTGCGTTGCTGGCAAGACATTTTACCCTTGCCAAATAGTGATCCACTCGTTAACAAGGCGTTATGCTTCCCTTTACACCCATATTCTGGTCGTTTCTGTCCCGCTGCCCAATCAGCGATGTAGTAGAAAACTCACGCGCTGCTACTAGCCAATCACAACGCCGGAACATATATGTCGAAAACAGGTGTAAAAATACGCCTCGGTAGCTGTCACAGTAACTTCCTGCCAGAAACGCACTCTTTAAAAGCTTAACGCATCTCGACCGGCGTCAATGAAAAGACCCTGTTTTAAGTACAGCTTTAGAAAGAAAACAACCTTAAATAAAACTAGACATTATACACTAGTCACAAGCTTTCAAGACAATATTTATATACTTGTTTAACACTAATACTCGAGCTGTTGACCCACTTTCCAGAGGCTAAACTGATGCTAACACTCATTTAACTAGTCACAGTCAGCTGTACCAGTCAGCAGCCTTAAACACGGTACATATTAATATCTAATGTGTGACACGGAACACAAATATAAGAACTGTAATATTATTGTACCTGGCGTTTATGCTGTTGCTCCCGCAGCGGTATTTACAGTGTTTTAGCAGGACCAGTCTCCACTGCACTAGCTCCGAGCAGCGCTATACATCCGGAAGTGACTCGGCCTGTACGTGGCAAACACACATGTGCGCATGCTCATTGGGTTCGACCATGCTGTTAGTGGGTGGGATGATTGGATTACAGAGCTGAATGATGAGACAATAGTGGCCATGATAGGCAATGTCGTGTCAGGATCTGAAACAGTCGGGATAACTTTTTAAAAATTAAACAGAGCTCAGATAAGAAAACAGTCAGTGTTTTTAAGGTGAATAACAAAAGTGATAGTGTCAGTCTTTACTGCCCCTCCCTGGGGCCTTGTTGTTAGGAAGGTCACAGGTCTGATCCCAGCAACAGACTAGACACAACCGAACTGCCCCTGAGTAAGGCACCTAACCCCCAAAGGCCGTGGCTTGAGGCTGCCCCCACAATGGTCAAGCGGGTTCACTGCCCAATAGTGTGCACTAATGTGTGTGTGTGTGTGTGTGTAAGTGTTGCACTGCATGAATGGGTTAAATGTGGAGGTCACATCACTCTATGTTCACTTCATACATATCCAGATGTGTTTTTATAAGTATTGTTAGGTAACATCTGGAATACAGAAAACTTTTATTCCTGTATTTTATTCCAGAGGGCAAAACATTTATATATCCTTCTAACATACAATGTTATTTTACATTACATGAAATATACAGGATACATGCCTGGGAGATCTTATAATGCTATTTCACACACCTCTAACGTGCACCATACCATTTTCCTGTTAGTAATTATCCCTCTTGTCTGCCTGTCTCTTTATCTGCCTGTCTAATTACTGGTCATGTGGCTTGTATCTTCACTAAGGTGCATAAAGCTGTACAGGCCAAGGCTCTGCGTGTAGGTAGCTGCTATCTAGCTTTCTTAAATACACTTTATTACCCTCAGTAAAGATTAGATTGGCTTCACTGACAGGCTTTAAGTTTATGTATTTTATGCAGTATTGTGTATGCAGTATTGTGAGACACAAGGTGTTCTGTGCTATATGCTACCAGGATTTTAGCAACACATGCTTTTTTGGATCTTCTGTAGGATGGACAAGTAAGGCTAGCCTTCAGTTCCTCACATGCACCAGTAAGCCTTGAGTGCCTATGACCCTTTCACTGGTCTACACTGGTTTTGTTCTTTCTTGGGCCACTTTGAGGTGAATAGAAAAGTGCTGAAAGGTGGTAATCAGAAGTGCTGAATGGTGTCAGTGATGCATGAGACATACTGGATTCTGGTTCCCTCAACACAGACATTGGTTCTTCTAATATTGCGAGACATTTCCTTTATTTTCCTTCAACTCTAACCTTACTTAACCCTAAAGCTGGGACCGTGGCCTCAGGGAACCCTATTCCTAACAATGTTTTTTTTTTTTTTTTAAATTACCCCTACTTCTGACAATAACCTTCTTTACTGTAACCTTATTACCACTTACCTTACCATTTGTAATCCTTACCCACACCTTAATCCTTAAAGCCTTAGTTAGGGAGTGTTAGACCTTATCAGTTCTAACCTTACAGACCTTAAATATAGTAACCCTAGCCTTGTTAACCCTGAGTTCAGTAACCCTAATCACAGTGTAACCCTAATCACAGTAACCATAACCACAGTATAACCCTAACTAGATTTAGTAACATAATCACATTGTAACCCCAACTCCAGTAATCCTAGCCTCAGTGACCACAATCAAAATGTAACCCCAATCACAGAGGAACTAGCCTCAAAAGGGAACCTTTCTTATTTTGGTGACACGAATTATAAAATAAAAGTGCAGTTATAAATTATGCTCTGCTATATAGAAAAGTGCGCATGTATAACCTGGAAATTGGTAATAGTTATAAGTCTGCGGTCTGACTGTCAACTGTTTACTGATGGACTGTTTTTAAAACTCAACACACTAAATAACACTCAACCAATTGAAGACCGACACCAGAGAAGTGGAAAAAAAGGAGCACTTCCTGAGTTTCTGAGAATACTCTTACCAAAGACTATCCTGTCATCAGGTCAAATTTACACAGAATTAAACTACAAGACAGTCAACAGTGCTTAATGACAGACCTGCCATTACAGAACAGAAAACCAAGTTAGCTGTCTGTGGTCTATACCATGTAAAGGCCAACATACTGACATATTCCTCAGAAATGTAGGTTTTGTCCCAGGCCCTTGCATTATACACTGATCAGTTATAACAATAAAACCACAAAGCCACTGACAGGTGAAGGTCACTAAGACAGCACCTGCCAAGAAGTGGTATACATTATACAGCCAGAGAACAGTTCTCAAAACCCATGTGTTGGAAGCAGAAAGAATGGGCAGGCGTGAGGGTTGGAGTGGAGCTAGACAACTGAGCATCTCCAAAACAGGTATGCACTGGTTAGTACCTACAAAGAGTGGTCCAAGAAAGGGCAACTGGTGAAGCAGTGACAGCGTCATGGGCGTCCAAGGTTCATAGATGTGCATGAGGAGTGGAGGCTGGTCTACCTAGTCAGGTCCCAAAGAAGATCCACAGAAGTATCTGTTGCTAAAGTCTTGGTGCCAGATACCATAAAACACCTACAGACGTCTTGTGGAGTCCATGCCTCAGTGGGTCAGAGTTGTTTTTGCAACAGTATAGGTGTGTGGTTATTATGCCCGATGTGTGTGTGTGTGTGTGGTGTATATAGCAGGCCTGTTTAATAGCAATTCACCTCCAGTCTCATTAAAAGCAACGGACGGATTTATTATGTTTCAAATGTTAAATGATAGCATATGCAGTAGTCTGAAACGCAATACAGTGACTAAACAGTGACTAGAAATCTCAAACCATTAAAAGGACAGTGAATTAAAAGGCAGTTAAAAGGTATAATAAAACAATGTATGTTTATACATAAATTACAGTACACACCTCAGATTACTCTCAGAGGTGCTTCACTTGGTAGACACATCATTTGTAATGTCCAGGTCAGATGTGAATCTGTCTAAATATATTGTGATGGTCCCCACAGCATGAAGAATAAACTGTAAATAAATAGTGGTATGCATGTCTAATTGATCATGAATGTACATTTACTTTTCTGATAATTCTATGCATGTAATTTACAACAGCATGAAGTGTAACCAGTTCTTTATCAACTGTCTGTTTTATTTTTTCTTTTTTTCCTGCGTGGAGTCAAACCAAGCATCCAGGAGCTTCTTGCTGTAGTAAATCTGTCCTGCATGCACCTGAATGGCAATCACCATCAGCAGGTACATAACCGACACTGCCGAGAAGCCAAAGATAAACCGGTAAGCCTTGCCATGTCGGTACAGCTGCTGCGCCACCGGGAACATCTCCATGGCACCGAAGATCAGCGGTGCCACAGAAAACAGGCCAGCACTGATCATGGAGATTACTAGGTAGCTGATGTTGTTCCTGGGCATGGCCATGCCAGATAGTAACGAGGGCAACAGGCTGAGGAGGTATGGGTACTCCCACTGATAGGGCATGGCCACCACATCATGGGATAACAGCTTGAAGTGGGCAACTGTCACCTGTGCGGCTATTAGTAACCATAATACGAGATGTACAGCGGTCAGCTTCTTGATCTCAGACTTTAAGGAAGCACTACAATAAAGAAAGGATCAGGTTAGGATAGGGTTAAAGGACAGATGAGTAAGATGGGCTATTTTTAAATGCTAAATTCTGAAAAAAAAACACAGGTAGTGGAGGGGGTTGACTGTGTAAGATACTACCTCATCTGATAATGAGAAGCCACCTTCTCTCTGTGCTTGAAGTCACTCCCATCAGTTCCAGGAGCTCTTGGGCCTGCGCGTGATGTCATGACTAACTGCAAGAGAAAGACATTTACTATCAGCCCCACAATGATAACATACAGATCTGCAATGATATACACTGACTTGCCAGAAAAAAACTGGTACAGATTGGTGGTGGCTTTATTAAGGTGTGGGGTTTTTTAGCTGGCATTCCATGGGACCATGGGTACGTCGACAAACCCCTGTGACAGGTGAACACTATGTGTGCCTCCTTTCTGACCAATTACACCCGTTCATGTCCTGCATTCATTATGATGGGTTTGGTCTCTTCCAACAGAACAATGTGCCACCGCACACGTCTACAGACATCAAATTATGGTTAGACGAATCTGAGTTTGGGGTTTTAACACCAGATCTTAACGTTATTAAAGACTGGGATCTGGCATGCCATGCAACGTGTTGTGGAGGATGGAGATCCTACACCTCGGGATATAACAGAATTGTAGGCCGTTCTGCAGGGACTGTGGTGTTTATTAGACTGGTGTACCAGGTTTTTCCTGGTAATTCAGTGTTCAGTCATGCAAAGATATGCAAGTGAAGTTAAACTGGACAAATACAGGACATATATAATAATGTCTACAGTAAATGGATCCATGGTCTTACATGGATGAGGCTAGCTGACCTGGAAATTACAGTACAGTACATTAGGGTTTATTAAATCCTGTAGAGATTTTATATGAAGTGAGGATATCAGTAAAACAGATGATAAACCAGATGTTTCTGTGTGTCTCCTCAATAAGGCCTAAACTACTGCTTTAAAGACTAGTCTGAGATTTTTCATGACACAGCAAGACATGATGGAGCTCGACTGGATTTCATCAGTCCTCTATATGTGGGTTTGTTTTTTTTAAGAAAAGCATATTGATTAAAAAGATATGATTATTATTAAACTCTCATCATCTCAGTGTGTATGTAATGCTAGTTATCTTAGCAGTAGCTATAGAGAATAGCATGAGAGGTTTCAGTGATACGCCAGACTTCACCTGTTCAGACATTTAAACAGCTTTTTTTCTCTCTCTGTCTTTTCTTATTTGATATTTTTACGAGCTATAAGCCGAGTTCAATACTTACTGAAATGCTGTGGCGAAAGCGAAAGACGTTTCAATCCAATAACAACAAATAAAACCCGACGAAAGCCGACAACGAGCAGCACAATAGCCTTTCAGTCTGAGGCGGCGTACTAACCTGCGCATGCGCAGAACGAGTCCGTGTCTCTCCACCCTCCGAACGATGCGCAGCAACATCCCCGTATTATCCCTGTATCATGATCAGCATCACCAGTCCACATACAGTACTGTGTAAAAGCCTTAGGTAGATGCAAAGAAATGTTGTGAAGAAGTTTTTACTGTTTTACTATTTTTAAATAGTTTTAAACACTGGAATAAGCAGTAAACAGTAAAAACAAAAAAATAAAAAAAAGAAAGTCAGGATGAGGTGTGACTACCTTTTGCTTTTTTTTTTGTTAAATAGAAGTCCCAGGTTAGGATGATACAGTTTTATTGAGTGTCTTGAAGAATCTGCAACAGCCGCATGGGGCAGCTGAAGGTCCCTGATTCAAGCCCTCTGTCTCCTAACCTAACCCCCAACTGCTACCTGGGTGCTGTGGATAAAGGTGCTGCCAAATCATGGATGGGTTATATGCAGAGTGGTCAGTGGTTTTTCTTTACTGACATACACTTTTTTCTGTAGCATTATTATTGTTGTTATTATTATTGGTGTTGTTTATAATCTTTGGAAACTAAAATGTTTTGTACTGACTCAATAATGAAGAATTCATAAAGTAAATGTCTTTTGTGTTTTACAAAAGTTTTACTAAACAGTATAGGGTGTCTAAGACTTTTGCACAGTACTGTACTTGGAGTCTCACCTGCTGATCATCACTGCTGCTTAGACTGAACCCACATGGACAGTCTACAGAACACCATAATAGATAGATGTAGAAATCATGAAGCTTAAGGCTTCTTCCTCTTGTCATCTCAGGGTGTTTTTCCTTGTCACCGATCACCACCGGTTTCTTATAAGGTATAAAAATTCTATGAATGTATAATCTGTTCCTTTATTTCAGCAAATATGCTTTGGGACAATGCCTATCATTAAAAAGTGATATAGAAATATAATTTATTATTATTGATATTAATTAATATGAATAACTTAATTTATTTTCCATGGCTGAGGAAGCATTTTTAATTTCGGGGGAATTTGTATTCTCTTATTGATCAAGTGGAATGGATTCTTTCGCAAAGCATTAGAAACAGTGCTGGATGAACTAATAATATTTTATATTAAAAGTGTATGTGTGTGTGTGTGTGTGTGTGTGTGGGGGGGGGGGTCCAAATGAACAATTATGAAATGTGAGGGGGTCTCGTCCCAATAACGTGCAATGGTGGCAATGCCCATGACGCAAGCCTTACATTACTAAGCACAATGCCAAGCATCAGATGGAGTGCTGTAAACTAAGCCTTTACTGGACTCTGAAGCAATATAAATGAGCTCTATAAAGTGATAAATCTTCTCTATCTGTATGATGGACAGGAAAGTTTGGTAAAGGAGTTGTAATGCTATGGGGTTGTTTTTCCAGGGTTGACCTAAGCCCCTTAGTTCTAGTACAGGGAAATATTAATGCTTCGGCATACCAAGACATTTTGGACACTTGTATGCTTCCAACTTTGTGGGAACAGTTTGCGGAACACACTTTTCTGTTCTAGCATGACTATGCTCCAGTGCACAAAGCAAGGTCTATATAGGCATGTCTGAATGAGTTTGGTTGGTGTGGTACAGTGGTAACATCATTGGGCTCCCATGTGAGAGACCTGGGTTCGATTCCTGATCTGGGCAGCC
>JAOVVF010000047.1:24069933-24088187 GCA_028565595.1 Duopalatinus emarginatus
ATCTGAAGCTTGAACTACAACTGGACAGCTCTCTGCAGCTGGAGCCATCTCAAACTCTGCAATTCTTGTCACAGCTGCACATCTTCAACCACTGGGAGACTTTGTTTAGCTGGAAGTGTCATGACAGCTAGGAAGCTTTCCACTGATGGACGTTTTTCCACAGATGGCACCAGTTCTGCCACTTGATCTGGATCTGAAGGTGTACAGCCATCACATGTGCTTAGTGGCATCATGGTGCCACTGGTCTGTTGCTGCACCGGTTCAGGCTGAACCTCTTGAAGCTTGATGATCTGCACAGTGGTCCAGTACAGATCTGGACAAGGCTTAACAACCTGTATGAGTGTGTAGGCCAGCAAGTTCTCTGGGATGGCATTCTGAATGGAGCTAGGAGGTTGATTAATCCTGTGACTTTTCTCAGGCTGTCTCTGCATTTTGTTCAGTGCTCGGGTGACACACACCTGCTTTCCATACAGCATCTTACAATTTATCTCAGCCACAGCCATCTGTGCATCCCTGAGTCTCTCATATTTCACAAAGCCGAAGCCTTTGGATCTTCCGTTTTTGTCAGTCACAACATGGACATTAAGTGAAGGACCGAACTTGCGGAAGATGTCACTCAGCTTCCCATCGTCCACATCTTCATGCAGAATTTTAATGCATATGTTTGTGAACAGTTAAGAATGGAACCTCTCCCTGGCCTCACGCTGCACAAGGGTCTTAAAGCACTTAATGAACACTTTACGCCCATTCAGCTTTTTTCCATTCAGTCTCTCCATCGCTCTCTCGGCTGCCTCTGGAGACTCGAATTGGACGTAGCCATAGCCTTTTGACCCCATCTCTTTAAACCACCTGACCCACTGGGCCCATGAGACACAAGCAGCTCAGTAAATGAAGTCAAACACTAGAAATGAATGTAAATCAAAATAATGTTAAATATCCTTATGAAAAATGGCATTTAATCCTGTCTGTACACAAAGTAGAGGCCAAACTATAATGGAGGTTGGAGGAAACCAGACCACCTGGTGACAACCCACACAGACACTGGGAGAACACACCAAGCTCTTTACCAGAGACCAGAGCATGGCTCGAACCCACAACCCTAGGGGCTGTATAGCACACACAGTACCTGCATTGCAACCACACCACCTACATTTTATTTATTATTTTATTTTAGTATTTTTGTTTACCATTATCAATAAACTGCACCACCACCAACCTTTTCAGGGATGTTAGGATTTCCCGGGTGCAAATTGCTAAGAGTTAATGCAGATGCTAACTGCTAAAGTTACGGTTAGTGTAAATGCTATTTGTCACTGCTAATCTTGATGTTAATGCTTATGCCAATTGCTAATCGCTTACTTGTTTTAGTGTTAAAGCTAATTACTAATGCTAATTTTAGTGTTACTGCTAATGGACTCTATGCACAAAGGCTGTACTGACGTGAAGAGCATATATTTTGTTTAAGACATATTTTAAACGCGATAAGGTAGTCTGAGATAGCATTGGACTGTGGAAGTGTAACTATATTATCTATATTTAATCCAAATGTTAGTATTAAATCAAGTGTGTGACCACCCTTATGAGTGGGTCCAATTACATTTTGTTTCCTGAGGTTTGTGAGTGACACCTAGATTATTATTATAAATAACAGAGACACCTCCTCCTCTACCAGTTAGTGTGTATATAATTATATCCAGGAGGACTAGCTTAATTTAAATCTACATACTCATCCTGTTTAATCCATGTTTCTGTTAAACACATTATATTAAATGCCTGATCAGAAATAATTCCATTTATAATAAGTAATTTACAATTAAGAGACCTTATATTTAATAGTCCCAGCTTCAGGTCAGCCGTGCAGGCTGTGTAATCGGAATTGCCTAAATTTATATTTATTACGTTAACAAAACAAACTCTCTGAGTACTTCTATATTTTTGTTTGGCTTGGGGAACAGACACAGTCTCAACATGGTGAAACCTAGGCGACAACTCTGAGCAGCTAGCAGATGGTCAGGTTAGCCGGTTTGTCTGCTCCCTGGCCTTGGCTCTGGATTGTCATGGATTACCTAAGACTGTTCTAAGGCTATGTCCTATGCTAATGTTCTGTGGTATATACAACACCTTGCTGCTTTTTGAAATGACCACCTGCATCAGTGCACACATATACACCGCTGTGAAAAAGTTTCTTCAATTTCTTCTGTTTTGGCTAATTTAACTTATTTAAATGTTTTAGATCAATTAACAAATGGTACAACTTAAAAGAGCCACTTACGAGGCCAAGACTCATAGTTTACACACACCTACAGGCCAGTGATCACTCGTTCAAGGATTAAGATTTGGCCATCTTTCATAAGGAGGAACGCTGGTGTGAATGTGGAATGAAAGAGACTATCTTTATGAAAATAGAACAACCATCCCTGAACCAAGTGAAAGTGAACTCTTTGCCTACTGTACTTGCGCACAAAGGAATGTGACCTCCTGCTCAAAGCAAGAGATGTGACCTCCTGCTCAAAGCAAGAGATGCTGCTTTCAGGTCTGGAGACCAGGAGGCCTACAGTTTGTCCCGAGCCAACCTGAGAAGAGGTATCACATAGGCTAAATACTGCTACAAATTGAGGATAGAAGAACACTTCAACTCCTCCAGTCCCCAGTGTATGTGACATGGCATACGCACAATAACTGCCTGGCCATGTGCTTAGGACCTGTGCTATGCAACTGGCTGGCGTCTTCACGGACATTTTTAATCTGTTGCTGGCCCAGGCAGTAGTTCCTACTATCTTTAAGACTGCCACCATCGTGCCGGTGCCCAAGCATTCAAGTGCTTCAACCCTCAATGACTTCCGGCCTGTTGCACTCACCCCAATCATCGGCAAGTGTTTCGAGAGACTAGTCCTCTCTCAAGTAAAGTCCTGTCTGAAGCTGATCTCCAAACTCAACCAGCTCGGAATCAGTGCATCACTTTGTAATTGATTTTTGGACTTCCTGACTGACAGACCTCAGCCTGTTAAGTTAGACAAGCTCTCTTCCTCCTCCATCACCCTGAACACCGGTGTACCACAAGGATGTGTTCTGAGCCCTTTTCTGTACCCACTGTGCACCCATGACTTTGTTCCTGTTTATGGCTCTAACTCCATAATCAAGTTTGCAGATGACACCACAGTGATAGGCCTGATCAGAGGCAATGACGAGACGGCCTACAAGGATGAGCTACAGCATCTGACTACATGGTGTGAGGACAACAACCTGGTGCTTAATACCAACAAAACCAAAGAGATCATCGCAGACTTTAGGAGGACTAGGTACACTCCTCCACTAGGTCCACTAGGAGTCAGGCCCACTCCTCCCATCTATGTTAATGGAGCTATGGTGAAACTGGTGTCTGGCTTCAAGTTCCTTGGCATTCACATCTCTGAGGATCTGTCTGGGTCACTTAACACCTCAATCCTAGTTAACCCATCCATGCAGTCTCTGCAGCAATTGTGAGGAGAATTCAGGACGAAAATGAGGGTGCCACATCCTGACAAAAATATGTGGTTTGATTATTTTGAATTAAAAGCTGCAAATGCAATGGGTCCACCACACCCAGCAGGACTTACTGTGTAACAAAAAAATGAAGACCCTATAAAGGTTAAATTGAGGAAAGTCCTGTTGCTTCAATAAATCTTAACATAATAAGGTTTGGTATCACAACCAGTACCAAAATACTGACTGTAATCTGTCTGTTGATATGCACGTTTATCAGACCACCTCTACCCCACCCTATGAAGGGAAAGGGATCATCATTTGGACACCACTGTCCAGTGTTTTTCACTGACACTGACATGGTTAATTGTGTGCCATTTGTATGTGACTAGTGTATCAGGCACCAAAAAATAATATTGTTTGTATATTAACTACTTTATTAGATAGAATTAATTTGTTGATTTATTTTGCTGGCTGCATATTTTTATTCTCTGTTTATCAGTAGCACTGAACTGTTCAAATATTGAGTAAGTGACTAAGTATGTAATTATGTAGATGTATTTATGTAGATATAATTTTTTCTATTCAAAACTTACTTGTTTAGGCTACATATTATATTTATATTTAAATTTATAAACTGTCATGTTACAAGCAGATTTCGGTCAGTTTTCTGATTGTTTCATAAAAATGCATGCTGTAACAGCATAGACACGACTGACTTGGTGATAAATTATCAGCATATGTTTTTCATGTGTTTATAATTTTTTTTATTATTATTATTTTCTATATAGACTACTTGTACATGTGTGCAAGTGAAGCTCCTGAGTAAAAACACACATTGTAATGGATATAAATCCTTTATTTATATAAAAAAAGACAAAATTATTTTAAGAAACAACTTAGAATTAGCTTCTGTTAGATTAGTCACCTTTTTTACCATTTATGTAAATGGACAAAGTAAACAATTACAAACATTTTCTTTCTCCATGCCCTTTTAAAACTTTTATTCAATCAGTAATTAGCAAGCGCATAAATTGGGATGAATAAAACGAATAAAAAAAAATCCTAAGGGAACATTTATGGTAAGAAAATTAGAATGATGCAAAGGAGAAGAATATTAAGATAGATGGAAGATGCTTTAATAGGCTGTTTTAATGTGATATGCATTTAAATATATATTCATGTTAAATGTGTGTGATGTGAATAAGGGCTTAAATTCCCAAATGTAACATTACATTTTAATGGTATTTTTATTCAGTGGTTTTCAAAATGAATGAGCGGTGTGATAAGGCACCTCTCAATAGTCTGTCAGATCATTCCAATTTACTTAATTTCACAAGCAGGTTGTGATAATGTATGCTCAAACATAGATGTGCACACAGCATACGCATACACACTTGCACTCGTTACAGTTATTCTAGTTATTTAATTAGAACTTGGGGGAAAAAAAATATTTTTGTGCAAAATTTTTTAGATATTTAGATAGAAAATATAGGGAGGAAGGCATCATTAAGAAATTGTACTTCTTTAGAATATGTTCACAATACAATTCTGTAAATATTTAAATATGTCAGAAAATTTAATTTACCATTTTAATAATTTCGAAAATAGGTTTGTCTTGTCATCGTTGGGCAGCTGCCACTTTAGTCATCCTACATATGGCACATTGTCATAAAATAGGAAACACTCCCATGTGTCCCAAACACTCTACAGCTCAGTACACAAATACACATATATATATATTAGCACCACATTAACTTGACTCCTTCTACAAATCTCCAATTATAATATTTGAACTAAACGCAAATGGTTGTTTCTAGAGTCTTTGAACAGGTAGTATAGTGTCTGCATATACACAATACTAGACATATGCATGATCATTGGCAAGACATCACAGGAACAGTTTCATGAGTTCCTTCCTGTAAGTCTGATGTTAAAACCATGTAAATGTTTTTAATTCCATGTCTCTTCTCTTTTCCTTCTGATTTCTTCTCTCTCATGCTGCCATCATCTTTATTGGTCTACATTGGGTAGAGTAGAAAACCAGAGAAAGAAGAGTGGACATATTGCCCTGCATAGAGTCCAGATGCCTGTTCAGATGGTAACTGGATGTGAACAGTGTCTCCTGGTTGTAGCGGAACCACTGCACTGCCAGATGCCTGGTCCAAAACACCCTTCTTGTACTCATCATATGTATACATGACAGGTTCTTCATTTCGGTAGAGACCCACCCAGACATTGGAACCCTTGCAATGCACATGGTATGAGAAGTAGTAGACACCAGGAAGCTCACAGGTGAACACACCTGTCTGCGGGTTGTAGTTTTGTCTGCCATTATACAATATCTTGTCGAATACCACTGGTGTATCAACGGGAGGGTAGGGTGTAGTCAGTTGTGCAGTAAAGGCAGGCATCTCTAGACCACTAGAAGCCATTGCATTAGCTCCACCTTTATTCTTTCCTTTCATATACCCACTTGCCTTCACTCCATCCAAGGCTGGCCCCATCTCAGGCAGAACACCCATGAGGTCAGGGTTTACAGCAGGTGGTCCAGGGGGTCCTGGAGGACCAGGTGGACCTGGTTGACCTGATTTGCCTGGGAAACCACTTGGGCCAGGTGGCCCAGGAGGTCCAAGTGGGCCTCTAGCTCCTGGGACTCCTTCACCTGGAGGACCAGCCTGGCCAGCAGGCCCAACTTCTCCCTTAGGTCCATTTGGTCCAGGTGGTCCAATTGGTCCCCCTGGTCCTGGAAGCCCTGGAATGCCTTTAGGACCCTGAGGTCCTTCAAGACCTTGTGCACCCCCTTCACCTTTAAGACCAGGCATGCCAGATGGGCCAGGGGGCCCAGGTATGCCCTTCGCTCCTTCTTCACCTTTGGGTCCAATAAGTCCTGGTGGTCCCCGTGGCCCAGGCTCACCATTCTCACCAGGTTGACCTGGTTGGCCTGCAATTCCTGGAGGTCCTGGTTTTCCTACAGGCCCAAGTTCTCCTTTCACGCCACCTTCACCTTTCTCTCCTTTAGGTCCTGGAGCACCAATACCACCAGCTTGTCCTGCTGGCCCTGGAGGTCCAGGAGGTCCACTAGGTCCTGCGGGTCCTTCCATGCCCGGTAGACCTCCATGGCCTTTTTCGCCTTTTGGTCCTGGAAGACCAGGTGCACCCCCCATTCCTTTGTCACCCTTTGGGCCAGGGAATCCTGGTTTTCCAATTCCAGGTAATCCAGGCTTTCCTGGCAAACCTGGTGGCCCTGGTAGTCCTTTATGTCCTGGAATACCTGCCTCTCCTGGCAATCCAACCTCACCAGGTTTCCCAATACCAGGCAGTCCTTGTGGTCCTTGTTTGCCCTCCAAGCCTGGTTGACCTTTTGGACCAATTAGTCCAGGTGGTCCAGGTTCTCCTTGTTTACCTGGTGCTCCTGGCAAGCCAGGTGCTCCAGGTTTGCCCATGCCTGGCAATCCTTTATGCCCAGGTATTCCTGGGGGCCCAGGTAGGCCTTTTGGACCTTGTGGCCCTACAAGTCCAATTCCCTTATCCCCTTTAGGTCCAGGCAACCCTGGAAGACCAGGTAGACCTTTGTGACCGGGTTCTCCTTTGTGCCCTGGCAGTCCTTGTGGTCCTTGACCACCTGGCTTCCCAATTCCTAGCAAACCTTGAGGTCCAGGGGGACCAGGAGGCCCTTTCATTCCTGGTAGCCCGATTCCTCCACTAGGTCCCTGTTCACCTCGTTCTCCTGGTGGTCCCATATTTCCAGGCTTCCCTGGCATGCCAGGCATTCCTTGTTTACCAACACCAGGCAACCCTGGAGGACCAGGAGGACCAGGATTTCCCGGAGGACCCAGAATAGCTTTTCCCTGAGGACCCGGAGGCCCTGGTGGTCCTTGTGGTCCTGCAGGTCCTTGTGGTCCAACTTCACCTGGAATTCCCTGCTCACCTCTAGGAATGATTTCACCTGTATGCAGGAAAACATGACAATATTTGCACAATACTCAAATGGTGTATATGATATTATGATGACATAAGGTTGATAAAGTGATTACCTTTTTTGTCTTTGCCTTTGTTCATATGCATGGGTAATTGTGGCATTTCTTTCCTGTACTGTGGATATGGCATATGAGGCATTTCCTTTCCTATACCTTTGAGAGGTATATGAGGTACAGGCTGGTGCTGTTGATGATGTGGTTTGTGCCCGTAATATGCTCCTTCAATAGCAGGTGGCAACAATACCACTGCAATCACCAGGAAAGGAGCCACAGCCATGGCCTGTTGAGATCAATCAATCAATCAATCAATCAGTCAGTCAGTCAGTCACTCATTCAATCAATCAACCAATCAATCAATCAATCAATCAATTAATCAATCAATCAATCAGTCAATCACATACAATATCTTACAAAATTCTTAATAATCAAATAACCATTTTCCTGGTCAAATTCAAACTCAGTAATGCATTAATTAATTAATTAATCAATCAAATAGGATCTACAAATCTGGGGATATTTTTATTTATAATCAAGCCTTGACTAATTCATTTCAATAGCTTTTTTCATAACAGACTCAATTTGCTATCCCCTTGGTCTTTTTTATGTAGTTTGTTTATAGGTATGTTGTCTAACAGACTGAGATTAAATGTTCCAAGTTGTAACACAACTGTGTGAAAAGGTGGAGGGTTATGTTATGTCATGTTATGTTATGTAATACGTATTATATTAGTAATATTAGACATTGTTAAACCCTTGTAGGAAAAACATAAAAACATCATGAGGCATCATTACTAGATATGTAAAAACAGGGTTATTGAACAATTTGTATTTTATTTTTGTATATTTTACTATATTACATGGGCAAAGGTTTGGGAACACCTGACCAGGGTTACTACCCAAGACATAGTCATATTAAATGTGTTTACATGCTGTAACATAACAGTTTCCCCTCACTTATATAAGTACTTTATAAAAAAACACTTATGAATGTGCTGGTCAGGGGGCCGGTCCTATCAGTCCCTATCAGTCATACTTTGTTACAAACACACCGATACCTCTGTTAGCCATGCTGAGTTATTATAGTCTTATGAAAATAAGTTAAATCATTGGACACAGTCTAGAACAAGCAACAGTAGCTAATCTAGGAACATTATTTAGAATTGTGTTTATTTATTTATTTATTTATTTATTCATTTTTACCATATTTCCACCCAATTTTGTCATCCCACAGCTGGGCTAAGCACCTGCTCCCTCTGAGACATGTCACAGGGCAGCTAAACACAGTGTGAGGAAAGCACTAACTGCCCTGTATACAGTTCAGAGATATGCCTGAGTGGTTTGTCTTGCTTGAATTTACAGAGAACATGGCCATTGTTGTACTCTTGGATTCCCAGCCCTGGCAATAAGTTAAAAAAAAAACGATTTTCTGTTGCTGATGTTTTAGCCCCACAATTAAAGCAGATGGACTTTCTCTCAAAGTGAACATTGTATAAGACTTATTTGCAGGGCACTTTGGGGTATTTCTGGATTTCCTCTCATCCTTGCCTCTGTGAGAAATGGAACATGACTGTGAAATATGCAGCATTCTCTGAATTGCACTTTCAGGTTTTGTGTGTGTGTGTGTGTGTGCATGCACTCTCTGTGTATTTAAATCAATTTTACAGCACTGAGACATTTGACAAATAGGAAGTACTTAAACGGAAATACTTAAATATCGATACCTATGAGAACTGGGTACATGAAATAATTTTCACAAATGTCATAACATCATTTTACAATTCAGGTTAAAATTACAAACATTATGAGTATTGTAAAATAATGTTAAATTTGGCAGTGAGGGAGAGACTGGGGGCAGTTACTATAATTTGTAGTATAATGGACAAGGGCATTAAGAAAATGACTAACAAATGTTCTATGCCATTTCTTAAAAAATAAAACTATAAATAAATAAATAAATAAAAAATAATAAAACATTTTGTCCAATCTGTCCAGAAAACAGCAGCAGCTACAGATATTTCCCTTCTTTCCTTTGTCCATACTGTTCTGTTGGAGTATTTTCTTTTTCTGTATATTAAACTGCTCTTCACTTTCGCTCAATCCATAATGTTGTGTGTACTGATACTTTCTGACAGTTTTCTTGAGCTATAGCAGTAAGTTGTACTAGGTTTCTTCTTCAGATTACTTTCATGTAGGTCTGAAAGAGGCTGCAAAAATATCAGTGAATTACAATTTCGGAGCAATACCATGGAACTTTGACCTTTCACAGGCGGTTGGTGATTTTTACACAGACATGCCATGGGGACTCCCAGTCTTCCGTTCTTTAAGATGAAGTAAGTAGTCTGAATTCAGGGTGCAATTCTTTGAAGATGTTATTTTTACAGTTGCAAATGTATGTGCTCATGGAGATTTAAACGGACATTCAGGGCTAAATTTTAGAAAAAAGTTTGCTGAATATATACCAAGGCTATAGTTTCACCATCCAACTTAAATTAAAACTAGGGGGTTAGTTATAAGTTATTGTTCTAAAGATAAATGTGCTTGTTAAAAAAAAAAACAGGGAGAGAGAGAAGAGTTGGACTGCAGTCTGTCCCAGTTTCTTAATTTTTCTACATTACCTAATAATATATGTAGGCAAAACCTCTTTTAGCTGTAAGGGGCTTAAAGCCTGCTAACCACCAGGGGGCACTGCAAGTTAAGACATCTACAGAGATTCAGCATGTCTGTGAATTTATACTGGCAAGTCTGTTAGCTATGAAGTTAGGTCACGAGCTATATATGACCATCTTATAATGTCAGTACATCTAGTTCTGTTCCTATTTAATGTATATTATAATCCAGTGGATAATATGTAATGTGTTTCTATGAAAAGCCATACAGATTTTAGTAGAGGTTAACTAAGAGGAAATATCCCATCCCTGAAACGTTTGTGTTGAAATACACTTGATACACTTCAGAGCTGAAGTCTGTACCAAACATTTTTATAGACCCTCTTTAATATATTATTAATGCACTTATCATCAAAGAAAGCTAAATATATCCAAATCCTCTTAAATGTTAGCTTGCATAATAAAAAATCATGATATTTGCACGCTACTTGTTACACACCAGACTTTGGGTATTATATCCCTTACATGATTCTTTTGTAGATTATTATTAAGGTTTAACTAAACTGCTAATTCTTTGATGAAGGTCACTTCACTTGTATTAAACATTAAAAAATGGAATGTAAAGTGTGAATAAATACACTAAACTGAACAAGAAATTCTCACTTAGTTCCCAGGTTCATATGCTACATCAATGATAAAAAATCAAGACTATGAAAATGCATAAATAATCCATCTGGTTTGAAAGGTATATGTAGTAAATAAAACGTTTCAAGTGACAGAAATTTAGAAGCATGTACTTGAAAGTGTATGTAGGTAAACAATGGTACTTATTTTCCACCCACTTCTACATATAGGTAAAAAAGCTAATAATCAAACAAAATAATTCAATGTCCATGAATAAAATAATCCCCCCCCCATTTACTGTTAAACACATATGTACACATCCATTAATATTACATATTTGCTGTGGAAATCTGAAAGCAACAGTGATGTTCAATCAAACCCTCACAACACTACAGAGGAGGTTGTTGAATGAACAAGCCCACAAAAGAACATATTTAAAGCAAATATGTTAGCAATATAATTTAATTTAATAAACATCAAATGTATCCAATATTTTTAAGAGAAAGCCTGCAAAAAAAAAATCCTGTGCTAATCCCAGTCTTCATCTTTTGGAAAATTTATACGAATTCAAATCAAGGTTTTGGTTGTTTTTTAACCCGAGTGAAGTTGGTTGAATATTCACTATTAGAGCATTATATTACACTATAAGTGTTATATTACACTATAAGTGTTATATTACACTAAAGAATGTGTGTAATTATTGATAATGTAGCTTTCGTAGTATATACAACATGTTTGGAAGGAGTCTCCAGTTTCAGTGTAATACTCATAGGTAGAGCTGTAACTTCAAGTTTGCCAGGATAGGAAACTCTTTAGATTGTAAGGCTTTAGGATTTCTTGTTAACAAACTGCATTTGTTATTTTAATAACTTTAATAACATGGACTGCCTATTTATAGCTGATATAACTAAGTGATAACAGGAACTAACTTCATAGATGTTCTATAACATTAAACATACTTAAAAATGGATAAAAAGTGTGACATTTTTCTTCCTTAATAAAAATACAGCAATTATATTCACAGTTTGCTTTTATATAAGAAGAATAAAATACTTTATCTTCAAATAATTCACTTTTAAAAAGGCCCTCAAATCACACAACCCATTGTTGAAAATTAAAAAAAAGAAAAAGAAAAGAAAAGACACACCTTGTCATGTTTTATTTCTTATTTATATCACTCTGCAAATAAAACTGTTTTATTTTAATTTCTGAATGTCAGGGTGTGTTTTAAATTTCAGGTAATTAACAAAATAAAATAGTCATAGTATTTTAGTATCTATTGCTTTATGACATAATTAATAAAATATAACATTCTCTGACAATGGGTACACATGACAGTGTGTGATTCCCAGTCAAATATACTTCTATTGTTAAACAACTGCTTAGACAATGGATAGTTTGTCAGTATGGCCCTCATACTGAAGTCCTTCTTAAACATGGCCTCTGCCCACAGAAGAGAGGGAGCTCTCATCTACCTTTTGTTCACCCCCTCTTTTGGAATCTCACACAGCACATCAGCCAATAAACAAAGCTTGTAAAATTAACACCTCATGGCACAAATAGGTCAGGTTAAGAGAAAACACACACCCACACAATAGGCTTACTAGGATACAGCTGGCCCCTAAAAACCCAATATTTACAGAGCTATCATCATTTTCTATTCTTCTGCTGGTTTCAGGCATGCTGTCCATTTCCTGGCATTCCACTTCTACTCTCCCTCCCTCTCCTTTGTCTATACAGATCAGTAGACTAACAAGGAGACATCTAAATCATCAGTGAGTGGCATGGCATTTTGTGACTAAATGGCTAAAATGTAAAGAGAGTGCAGAAAGGAAAAAAAGAAGAGAGGGAGAGACAGACAGAGTGAAATGAAAATAGCTCAAAGATGGAGTTAATCAATGCTTGGAACAAATATTCTGCCATTGCATTCTTAATAGTCTGGGATTTATACTATTAACAGATGTGAAAGACTGAAAGTTTGTCTAATTTTGTTTTTGTGTTTGCTAATAAGCCTATGGAACATGCAATCACACTGGAAGCTCTGTTTTTTCCCTGCCAGTGGCATATGTATTGTCATTATTATGCATCTATGTTCCTAGCTTTTTAGGCAATAAACTAAAATTATTAAAATATTCTTCTCAGTCGGTTAAGCACACTGGGGTTAGTGTTCCTAGAAAGCAAATAGGAACAAAACAGGCAAAGAGCAATTCTCCAGTTTTGACTCAAATAGAGCAATGTAATTGGGGCCTAATTGAAGCGGGACCAGCATCATTACCTGTTGGTGCGCATGAATCAACGATTGATAAATAACGATCTAATAAGTAACCACATTAGCTGATGTAAAAAAAAAAAAACACATAAAATTGAGCCTATTTTAAAATGACTTGATTTTTTTCTGATGGATGATTTTGATTTTTTACTATACTTCAGAGTAACAGTCAGGTTTGTCCAGTGTCCAGTGGCTGCAACAGTGCACTCATTCTGTCTGCTCATCTGCTTACTCAGCTTACAGCATTCTCACAGCACAGTGATAATAAGAGATCCCAGAAGAAACCTGTTAGTCTGTGCATGCGCGTGTTGTCTACTGTAGGCCCCAAAGCACAACCTTGAAGAGTTACATGTCTTTGTACTGTTTTTGTGTGGGATTACACATTGGGCTATGTGAGGACATTATTGTGCTTTATAAGACTCTAATACTGTGATACAGTTTGTATACACTTAAAATCGAAAAGTGATAGCAGTTATATGTTTTCTAATTCAGATTTTGCTTGTAATATCACTATAATATCTATATGTGTTTGTATATATATGTCTTTATATATGACATCTGGAGTCGTTATCCAATACTTATGTGTGTGTGTATATATATATATATATATATAAGAGAAACTGATATTAAATCAATGATCATTTTATTGATGTCATGACACTCAGACATTGTGCTTCATAGTTTTGCTCATACTATGCAAATTATTCTTGGGAAGTACATTTAATATCTCTCACGATTCAATCTAACCAGCTACTACCACACAAAGTGAGAGCCAACCAATTAAACCAGACTTTATCTGTTAGTGGAAAAGCACTAGCATACTGCCATGCTGAGTCTTGCCCTAGAACTGAGTGCCCTAGAACTGAGTATTAAGTCACTTCTAAATGTGATCCAAATGGCCGTATATGTTTGTTTATGGAGTCACATTTGCTTAAATTCATGACTGTCATGTGTTACAAACGATGCTGCTTGCTAGACCGTATAAGATCCACAAGCATTAGCGCTGAATTTGTGCACATTATTATGCACTAGTTAGATAGATAGGTTGGTGTGTCATAGACAGATTTGTACTGTAGACTGTCATGTCAGTAATTCAGTCATCAATGTGTCTATCTCATTAAGTGCACTATATTCCTCACTAACTAAGAGATAGAGTTTATATTTTAATTACCAGTGATGGACTCACTATGTAAAACATGAACACTAAAAAGAGTTTATTTTGCCCAGGACCACACTCTCACACATTACCAACAGAGGTCATGCAGCTAAAAATGAATGATGGACCTGCTACTTTATACTATAATCTCCAATAACTAATAATACTAATAACATCTTTATCTATTGTAATTACAAGATATACAGTATTGATTTATCAGCCACAGAATGAATTGAGCAGCTTGTAAAGCACCCACTATTTAACTATAGAATTATTCAGGAGACAATAAATACACATATAGACATGTGTGAGAAGAGAAAGTAAGGAAGTGAACATAGCTTACCTTCTCCTGTCTGTTTTTGGTCATACAAGGGGATAATCTCAGGGATCTGGGCAATCCTGCACTCAAATTCCCACACACACCCCTCACCAACTGAATGGATGGATGACTGGTCTTAAACAAGCAGCACCCTACACAAACACTCACCTTATATCTCCCGTCAGGGCAGGAGGGGAGGAGAAAGAGAGCAGGAGAGTAGGGGGTGGAGGTGGAGAGAGATTGTCAGCATGGCAATGTCACAGTCTCGCTTTATTCAGTCTAAATTATAAACACTGTGGTTTATTTGTTTTTCCAAAAATCCTTTGCGGGCAGCATCGCCCTCATTACTTCTCACAATGATGTCATGACACTCAGACATTGCGCTTGATGGATCTTGGATTGGCATTTCCTTCCTCTTAATGAACACACATGGAGTGTTCCTTACACTGAAAATCATTCTCCTCCGGGAAAAACCTGGAATATTGTCTGACTTTCTAATGGGACTTGGACTAATTGCTTGAATTAATGGTTTAATAGAAGAATCCATTCATTCTTGAATCAAACCAAGGCTCAGCCTGAATATTGTGTAATAACACAATAATACTGTATTTTATAGCTTATTTTTGGTATCTACATTGGCATCTTATCTACATAACCATGACTGGTAGATATCAGTGCTTTTCGCTTTTTCCTGCAGGTATCCTGACGAACGAATCCCATTAGTTCAAAGAAATCACTGTTCAACCCAAATTTTTTTTATCACAATCAGAGGACACCAGATTTTTATTTGTCCTTATATATCTACATTAAACACAATTTGGACCAGGTTACCTGTTAAACTATTAAGGTTGTTTAAAACTGGTGTATCAAGTCATTGACTAGCATAACATTTGCATGCCATAACAAAAGTAGCATTGTAATGTGGAGCTGGTTGTGAGTTTAATAAAACCAAATAGATAAGCCGTTGTAGTTAGGTGGATTACACAAAGCACTGTTAACAGTCCTGCCAATTCAGTTGTGAATGCCTCTTCCTTCTGACCTCCATTCAATAGGTTATCAGCATTTTATGCCCTTATTGTTAGATGGAAAGAACCTCAGTGGTGGTGCAGATAAAATGTGTGTGACCTGAAGCTCTTCAGGCAGGTCAACAGTTAAAGCTAGAACCCCCTGCTGCTAAGTCAGACTACAGCATTGTATAACCAAGGCAATGAGTTCGACGAGCGGAGATTTCCATGAATTTTAGAACAGGAACGAGTCATTTGCCCACAAATTTGTGACGTTAGCTTTCATTTAATACACAGTTTAAGGCAGAAGATTAGTGCTGAGTAGGTGGAAGATTTTGGTCTGATACATGCCAGTGTTGTATGAATGAACAGGCAGAGACAGTGACAGACAGAGACAGGGTGGAGGGCCTTCTGAAAGAATGCGCCTTTTTGGCTTTCCAGGTGGGACTTTCAGCTGCCCATTTCTCTAAATATATTCATTTACTCAGCCAATCATTTGTATCCAAGACACACACTCTTCCCAGATATTAATGTCCAGCCCGGCAGACAGAACTCTCTTCGAAACCAGGTTCGAGTACAAAGAAAGTTATTGAACTCCAACGCAATATTCATTAGACAACAAGTACAAGCTAAATTTCTAAATTGGATCTCATGAATAAATAAAAAAATGGTGGCCAAAATGCTTTCACTGAGCAGCACAGAACAAAAAATCCATTGGAAATCAGCTGCACATATTAAAGTTATTATGTTTACTCAAAATGATTCATGTGAAAAACATGATGAACATATATTTTTCCATGTAAATCCAACTGAGTTTTTTTTTTTTTTTTTTTTTGTGAGGGACACTGTCCAGCAGGAGACAGGACCTTCCCCCAATAATGCACACACACTTCTCACACTGCCTTGCGCACATGCACATTCTCACACACTCGCACACCAAACTCAATTAGCCAGGAGCGCGTTTACCTACCAAACACACTTGCCTCTGCATCTGTTTCTTTGTTTGACCATAAGGTAGAGAAACAGAGGGCTGGGCAAGAGGAAGAGAAAGTTAAGGAAGGAATGAAAAAAGGGCCAAAAGTCTTCACTTTCCAAGTAAACATTATCCGAAAACTAAAAACAACTGTGTTCTAGAAAAAAAAATAGTCAATGCACCTTATTATTAAGAGTAGAAGTGTTTTCTAGCTCTCAGCAGTTTAATGGTAGGAAAAACACAAATATACGAAAATAATATACATTCCAGATAAGCGACATAAACTCTTTAATAGCTAAATACTGCTCTTTAATTCTTAAATCGGATTGGTCCCGCTGTGGAAAAAGGTATACTTACGTAACTATTTTGAAACAACTAATTTGTACTAAATCACTACTAAAATGTAATTAAAGTTATATCGAGTTACACATAATTTATACGTAATTGCAATATCACAATATTAGAGTCTTATAAGTATATTAGTCATGTTTTTTGCAGTTCAGCTGAGTTATATTTGACTGAAATGCCAGATTAGCACATTAAAATGTGCTTAAATTATAACTTGTAACTTGTAACACTACTATTGTGCAACTTATACTAAGTTGTTTTAAATTCACTTTTAATGTGTTTTAATCATTCAATTGGGCAACTCAAACAAATATATGTAAATTGCATTAGGAAAGTGGTGAAAATATCATATGACTAGTATATTCAGTATAAATTAAGTGTAACTTAATAGAATTAAAATTACAAAAGTATTTTATTAAAAGTAGTGGTTTCAAAATAAGTTTTTATTTACTTAAGTACACTTTATGTTCACAAGGGTCATAGCAGAAGCAATATCAGAAACTGGTCTCATGGAACACAGCAATGTTCAACATTAAGTGTAAATGCTTAAATATCATGTCATACATTTAAAAATTAAATTTAGGGCATTGAGGGTAACATTTATGATAAATGTTCTACTGTACTTCTACTGTATGTATAATCCTTTCTCTGATAAGTACAGAATAGAGTTCTACATTCTACACATTTTTACACTCCACAGCCTTGCTAACAGCCTTATATCACATTAATCCAATTTATAGTGATGTGTTGTCGTAAAATAGGTGGCTGATGTCCATATGTCAACATTTGAACAGTTTATGGTTGGTTATGTCAAACTGGCCGGGGTTAGTTTGGTTGCCGGGGGTGTGGGGGTGTGGGGGTTCAGGGACTGCATGCTCAATAGTGGCTGTAAAGTTCTGCATAGGCCTGTTTTCCCACAGCTGTAGTTCCCCTCTCCTATACAACACCCTGGGAACACAATCAGCACACAATTTGCCAACCGTCCATCACCATGGGAACCTGTCTTGGGACAGTGATTGACCTCTGTTAGACTGTAGACCCCAGTTTAGTGTATACCTCAAATCTTTAACCATTTAACTAGCTACAGACGTATTCTAATATGTTGACATGCTCATACTCTGGTTTTACCTAGGGTCAATTTTTCGAATTTCAATTTTTTTTTTTTTTTTCGAATTTCAAGTATTTTTTTTTCTTAGATGAAATCACTCTGACATCTCTCTCTCTCTCTCTCTCTCTCTGTGTGTGTGTGGTCTAGTCAGGGACCCCCATGGTTTTGCTATACTGACATAGCCTGTCCTGCTGGGAAGGGCCGACTGGCTGTTTCACACATCACCAGGAAAAAAAAACACCACGGACACTTGAACCTTCCGTTCTGGAAATTCAGAAATCTCAATAGCCATTTTAAGATGCAGGTTTGTTTAATGTTTCAGAACCTCAGAACAGGCAGTACACCCAGATTCTACATTCAGATTCTGGCAATACATGTATGTAACATATATATAATATATATATA
>JAOVVF010000047.1:24098101-24108895 GCA_028565595.1 Duopalatinus emarginatus
TACTGGAGTAATATTTTACCTTGGGTATCTGTACTTTTACTCAACTACATGATTTGGGTACTTCGTCCACCACTGCATTTAGATACAAGACTAAGGTGATGTAACATGCCAGGCTTACAAGAGTAGGATTCGTCTTGGGCCATTTTGTTTAATTTTATTTTTATTAAATTACAGGTGTATTTAAAAAATACATAAAACAGTGCTTAAATTAGTACAAATAAACATAATGCACCTACACACACCATTCATCTTTAGTAGAAGTAATTAAAAATGCAAAAAATAAAAAATAAAAGACTATCCAGTAAAAAGATTCAATAATAGTTATTAGTATACATGTGACAAAGGTCTCATCCAGTCCAATGATCCCCTAGACTGGTGTAAATCGTCCGGACATTCCGAGGCTGCAGTAAAAACCCACCGTGAAACCAAAGCCGTAATTCATGTGACATATTCACACACTTTACAATAGAACCATGAAATTGGAAAAACAGCATGAAACCGTATGCCACTGGACTGACAGGTGAAGAGTTGCCTGTGGTCTATGGTAAAATTTCACATGTGTGCTTGTATGTGTGCATAACCTGTGTGTGCTCTTTGGAGCATGTTGTCTAATGTGAGAAACCCAGACAGACTGCTAAGAAAAATACACAGCACATGCAGCCAGGATTCTGAAAAATGAGAAAGAAAGTCCTTTCTGGAAGAGGTCTCACCTTTTACATATATATATATATATATATATATATATATATATATATAGACAGATATATATATAATGTAATATATATATAATATATATAAAATATATATCTCTCTCTCTTTCTCTCTCTCTCTCTCAGAGTCAGCAATCAGCATTATAACACATTTACAAAAACAAAACTAAACTAAACAACAAAAAACATGAGGCTTAAATTATTTGGAGAGTGCACTATGAATTACTGTATTATTATTGAAAAAATAATTTATTACAACATGTGCATAAATATAAACATGTGACTTAAATGACTTAAAAATAAATACACCTGCAACTTCGGCCAGAGCTACTACTATGGCAAATAAATTACTATGTTTTGGCCAATCAGACTCAAGCATTTAACATATATGGTACAACACATTTATTCATTCATTCATTCATAATGTCATAATTAACAATGAATCGGATTCATTTGGCCGAGTATGTTTACCACCACAAGGAATTTGGTTCCGGTTGTTGATGCGTCTCTATATACAGCTGGTAAATATAATTTAAAGGTAATATACAAACAATATACAATATAAGGGCAGTGATGGCTGTAATAGCTCAGTGGTTAGAAGTTGAACTGAGCAGAAGGTCAAGAGTTTGAATCCCACCCCCACCAGTCTGCCAATGTTGGGCCCTTAAGCAAGGCCCTTAACCCTCAAATGCTCAGTTGTACAAATGAGATAAATGTTGCTCTGGATAAAAGCATCTGCCAAATGCCATAAATGTAAATCTGCTTCTACTACTACTGGGTTGTGGGGGTGCTGGAGTCTATCCCAACACTGATTGGACAGAATGCAGAAAAACGTCCTGGACAAGGCGCCAGTCCATCACAGCAACTAGTGACAACTTAGTATCTCTAATACACCTGACTGCATGTCTTTGGACTGTGGGAGGAAATCAAATTTCTGTAAGGAAACCCTTACAGACATGGGGAGACCGGAAACTGATGGAATTGATAATAACTCTAAGTACTGCTAATAATACTACTAAAACACATACTAGAGTACTACGATACAATCCAGTATATAATGTTGTACTTTTTTTCGACACATACAGTAAAGTTAATGTCTAGTGGTATTGTTGCCTCGTGATAAATGGTGTATGACAGACAGGAAAGTAAACTTGCACAGTAGGACATTTCACACACACTCAACGTCTTGAACTGAGTGTTTGGCTAGGTGTGTCTTTTAAGCACGTATCTTCTTAATGGTCTTTCTGTGAACACATGCATAGATACGAATTTCCTCTGTTTGTATATATATATTTATATTCGAGTTCGCTGTGTGTGGACTCAACCCTGTGCAGATGTGTGTTTTCCATATGCGCTGTGAAAGGATGCCTTGTCCCATTGATTTTCCCAGCAAGTGTGTATCTGTGCGAGTTTTAAAAAAAAAAAAAGGGGGGGGGGGTTGGAAGAGACAGAGAAAGAGATGCATGTGTGTTTGTGCGCACACTACATGAACTTGAAATTACACATCTTGTTATAGATCCTGACTAGGGAACTAGCTTTAATGTTTATCTGAAGACAAATGTATTTATCTGAAGACACACACACACACAGTCTCTCACTTTCTCGCTGTTTCTCTCATAAACACACAGAATGGATACCTTAATCCAGCATAAAACCACATACATTTAATGCCATGACACTTTTAGTAAAAGCGAACAATTCGCTGCGGAATCTGACCTTACTATACTGAAACACACCAGGGCAGTAAACACACTTACCTGGAGTGGTGACCAGCCCCTTTTCACAGCACCCGGGGGAGCAGTTAGGGGTTAGCTACCTCGCTTAAGGGCACTTTAGTCATGTCAAGTCAGTGCCTGGGATCAAACTGGCAACTTTCGGGTCATAAGGTTTGTTCCTTACCCGTAAGTTCATGGTTGTCCCCATGTTATCCCATGGATATTAATGATTCTGGTTATTGACCCTTAGCCCTTGTTGTTTTTTTATTTTGATTCCTGCCCTGCGATATGCTTGTTTACTAATCAACTTTTGCCAAATTTTTGGATTTCAGTTTTGGATATTGTCTGGCTGATTTTTTTTTACCTATAAACCACCTGCACTGTCTCTTAACCATGCTTCTGTCTGAACATTACACCATAATAATATTACAATATATATAATAAATAAGTATATGTTAATCATATAATTGATTAACAAATCATGACCTTGAGAATATTATACGAAAAAAATAAATAATATATATATATTAAAATAAAGGACCATGTATACGTTGCACAGCAGGATATGGACGTGTAAATCATTTAAGAACATCATAATCATCTTTCTTTTTCCCCTCATATTTTCCCTTTATTGAGATGCTCCTAAAATAAAATGACACTCAGACATCCACACAGTGTGTAATCAGTGTTTTCAGGAACATGCATGCAGTAGCATTCTGCACTCCCATTTTTATTTATTTATTTTTAGTATTTACTGTAGCCTTGAGCAAGTTGAGAGATGTTTGACTGATGAGTTCGTCTCCGGGGATGAATTGCTAAAAAGTTGCTGCTTGAATACAGAATCGGAAGCAAGGAAAGTGTGTTTGGGCGTGTGGTTTATAATAAACTTAAGAAACCTACTTTCTATGCAGACCTACACATAATTTGGTCTAGTTTTTTCTTTAACGGTGTATATGCAGTGTGTATGTGTGTGTGTGTGTGTATGTGTGTGTGTGTGTGTGTGTGTATGTGTGTGTGTGTGTGCGCGCACTTGTCAGTGGTTTGCTATGCCTCTAATCAAGTCTGGTTTATTTTTTGGAGATTATTCACAGAGGCAAATTAAACTATTATTGTGCAAACCATCAGCAATCACTGCATGACTATCAATATCACCATCATCATTATCATCATCACCATCATCATCATCATCATCATCATCACCACCATCATCATCATCACCACCATCACCATCATCATCATCACCACCATCATCATCACCATCATCATCATCACCCAATTTTTTATTTGCTTCTAAAACATTGTACAATAAAAAGCAGCATTATTCAGAAGGACCAGACTATACGTACATGTTGTGTTTAATTATAGCATGTACATCATTTTAATTACTATGATTAGACAGTTGGTGAACTGAGGCATTGCAACTTGTGTGCTACTGCAAAACAGATGATCATTCAAATCTCATGTCCTTTTTCCTGACCTTAAACCATAGAAAGCACCTTCTAGGATGTACTAAATCTCTAAATGAAGGTAACCTTCAGTATATTATTAAAAATAAACTCTTCATATAATACTCTATTGTTCTTTACACATTATGCAAAACTTTGCAAGATTGAGTTTTATTTCAAACAAACCTTTGTCCACCACAATAACAATGAAAAATTATGGCTTTGAATGAAAAACAAACTGATTTTACATTGATATCAGGGGTTAGATTTGAGTTACTGATCAGTATGTCTGGGGTGTGTGTGTGTGTGTGTGTGTGTGTGTGTGTGTGTGTGTGTCTTTTTCTCAATATTTCTCCCACCCAATATGGCTTATGGTTTCTTTCAATGCACCAACATGTCTCACTTATTATGTATGTATTCCTGGATCTCATGTTCTGTCTTGCCATACAGCCCATAGAGTCATTATGCCCACTCTGGCCACCCGCTTGGCCAGCAAAGCACATCAGAGGCTATGCAGTAAGCTATCCAGTGCTCTCTGTTTTACCTGCAGGTGCTGTCCCAGGTATGGAAAATAATTTAATTCAGCGTGAGTTTATCTGTATAACACTTAGAAGACACTGTCCCAAAGCAGATTTGAGCGAGCCATAGGTGACAAAAGGAACACCTCCGGAAATAACATGAGGAAGAACCTTTGAGGGGAACCAAATATAAAAGGGCAAATTTCATCTGGGTGACAGAAGGGTGAGACTGTAAGTCATTAACAATATAAAAGAATAAAGGAAATTGATACTGTGTGTGTGTGTGTGTGTGTAGGTGGGTGGGTGAAACGCTCATTATAAGCATATTGTGAATAGAGTCATAAGGTTGTCTTGCTGCAGCAGTTCCTGAGTGGAAATGTACAGCACTAGGGGGAGATGATCTACTGACCATCCACAGTAGCAGAAAGTAACTCACAATTGCAGAAAGCTCTAGAAGTTCAGGATCAGGCAGGTCTGGTGGGAGAACCACAGGAGCACCAACATCACATCAAGCTGAAGAAGTGCACACACAAGCAGACAAGAAGATCCATCAATTATCCAGTCATATGGCATTTGCCTGCGGCGGTATACAGTGTCTGGTAGTAGACTCATACATGTCCAGAAGGTTATTTTATTTGACAGCCATTTTCAGCATTGCAGTCAGAAGTCGAGAAGCTTCGCTGCAACTTTTCTGACTGTAGTTCTTGTTTCTTTCCACTCTGACTCCTGTGAGGATGAAAGCATTAAGCAGGAGAACCACAAGAGGGGGTCAGAGACTGCAATGTCACTATGTACAAGGGTTAGGGTGCTTGCTCTCTCTCTCTCTCTCTCTCTCTCTCTCTCTCTCTCACACACACACACACACACACACAGAGTTTGTGTGGACACTTCAGCAGAACTGATAAGATAGCACTTGTGGCTGAAGGACTCTGATTCACTACAGAAGCATGCCAAGGACAGAGAACCAGCAAGCTTGTTTTTCAGGGGAAGAGACAGTAATTGGCTGCGGCAGGGGCGTTTGATAAAGAATAGTCCACTAAGCTTGCGCAGCATTTTTTTCTCTCCATAAATATCAGGCTGACATTTTGTCCTCTAGGCCTGCACACTCAGGACGATTTTCCACCGGTGAACTCTCTGTTAAAGTACATTTGTGCCAAAAAGAAAGACAACCGATGTGTCCAGATGATGCCTTTCTTATTTCTTATGGTGTATTTTGCGTCTGAATTATGGGGCTACAGTGATAATAAATTAAAACAACAAGATGCTAAAGAACTGCAGCCTGTTTTCTCTGGACAGTATCTTCTAAACATAAACAAGCACGGACACTGACTGAGTAGGAAGGAACTCATTGTTCATCCCAAAGTTGGGATTTCCTGTCTTTAACTAATTCCCACTTGGTCAGGTTAGGATTAGGTTGATGTAAATAAATCAATAAAAAAACAATTGTCTTATGTGCAGGTTCACCCTACTGACCTTTGTATGTCTGTCTTTCTGTCTGTCTGTTTGTCTGTCTGCATAATTACTGACCTATGTATGTACAATGAAGTGCCTTAAAATCAGGTACACCAATCTAATACTTGCTAGGTCCCCCACATGGATATTCTGCAAGCAATGAACACCAGACATCCGGCAGAACAGTCCACAATTCTGTTGTATTATTTGGTGTAGGATTTCTGTGTTTCACAGCATGTTGTATGGCATCCCAGATGAGTTCAACAATGTTGAGATTTAGTGACTCAGAAGAGTGTCCCCCTAGACATCTCTAGGTGTGTGTGCACTGCTGGAAAAGGCCAAACCCATAGGTGTACCTTGACTGGCACCAGGCATCCCACAGAATGGCAGGTTTGGCATACAAACCCCATACCTTTATGGAGCCAATATCCTTTGTCTGTCTGTTTGTCTGTCTGTCTATCTGTCTTTCTACTCTTCACCCAAACCGTCCATTCTTCTTTGCCCCTTTCTCTCTCTCTCTCTCTCTCTCTCTCTCTCTCTCTCTCTCTCTCTGTGTGTGTGTATGTGTGTGTGCAGAAAGAAAGAATGATTGTCCTATTTTTTGAGATTTCTGGCTGCATGTTCTGTGTATTTTTGTATCTGCCTACCTACCCAACTATTCATTCATTCATCCATTCATCCATCCATCCATCCATCCATCCATCAGTCCATCCATCTAACATTATATCTAACTGCCCATTTACTATCCATCCATTCTGGTGTTAAAATCAAACCAGGATAAATCATTACATCTTCCTGCACCTTTAATGTGACATAGCATCCAACAAATTGTAAATAAAAAAAACAAATAGAAATATTTTTGAGTAGCCGAGAGAAAAAGAAAAACTTAAAATAACTTAGTTATATAAATGTGTGTATAATTTGGATCTGGTAACTGTATCCAGAATTAAGCAATTAAATTAAAAGTAATTATCATACACCTCTCATATATAGAGGGATGCTAATAAACCCAAATAAATATCAGCTAGTTCTGTATTTCTATTTTCTAGCAATCTTCTTGGTTTCATCTGATTGCTGAAGCCCTGGTCCACAATGAGCTTACAAAGCAGGTACAGGATCTCACTATTGCAAGGAGAGGAGAGAGGTATAAAAGAATTTCCAAATCATTAGATGTATCATGATACACTGTGAAGGCCATCATCAACAAGAGGAGAAAATTGGGCACCACACTGATATTATCAAGAACAGGATGTCCTTCCAAAACTGATGAAATATCAAGAGGAAAACTCATCAGGGAGGCTGCCAAGAGACCCACGGCAACATTAAAGGAGCTGCAGAGGAATATCTGGCAAGTTCTGTTCACACCCTGCATGGGACAATAATCTTTTGTATTCTGCACAGTTCTGGGCTTTGTAGTATTTGTGAATAGGTGGAAGCCCTTTCTCATCAAAACAAAACAAACCAAAACATCCAAGGCCACCTAAATTTTGCTAAATGAGTGTGTTATGGTCTGATGAAGCCAATGTAGAACTTATTGGGCATCATTTTAAAAGACAAATTTTAAAAACAGCTTATCGCCAAAAGAAGACCATATATATGGTGAAGAATGGGGGTGGCAACATCCTGACAGTTCTGTTCATAACCCTTAGCGAAGATAGAGGCAATCAGGCACCTACCTACCTACCTACCTGCTGCTACATGTTTCAGAAGATGAGCATATATCATGTATTATATATTATATATTATGTATTATATATTATATTTTATATTATTATATATTATATCACATTATCACTTTTTTGCTCTTAGAGAAATACTCGTCTTGGCACTATCTATGCTTCTATATATAGTTATATTCATTACCATACAGGCTACTTTGTTTTCTTCTAAAGTGTGTGGTTTATACACTCACTGTCTGCTTTATTAGGAAAACATCCCAGATGGCCCATGAGTCATGGCCCAGATCCGGCCCACATACCGCAGTGGAATGACGGCAATGACTTCATTCAGATCTGGGTACTGGAACTCAGCCACAAAAAATATGGCTGGCTACAGTTGGGTCAGTTTTGGTCTAAAATGTAAATGCTATTCAAACGTTTCACATAGTGGGCTGCATGTGGACCACATGTGGCCCAAGTCTGCATACAATGACAAACATTCACTGTGGCTGCTAAGGCTGGCCCAGTTATCCCCTATGGTACACTTGCTACTGCCATAACTGAGTTATGTGCTATAATAAGCCATATTTGGTCCGATCACCTACAGTGATAAAATCAGCCAATCATGTAGATACACATTCACATCGAACATTCGAATGTTCCTAATAAATTGGACAGTGAGTGTATATTTGAAACATACATCTACAAACATCTCTAACTGGTGACCGCTATGTTTACGAGTTACACATCCTGGATTCATTCTGATGGGTTTGGGGTTGTGCCATTCCCACCTAAGTCACCAGATCTCAGAATTGTGGACCATTCTGCAGGAAGTATGGTGTTAATTGCCTACAGAATATTTCCCCAAGACTCTGGAGTCCATGTCCTGTCGCAGTTCTGCAGTCCCATACTCTCCACCAAGTATTAAACTGGTGTACTGTTTTTTCCGGCACTTCAGAGTAGGTACTGTACTGTAAGTTTAAAGACAACCGTTTTCTTTAACTGCTGTGAACATCTAGATTAGACTCTTTAGGATGTGTCATGAAACTTTTCTGACAGGGAGGTGTATACATTGACCCAGCTCACCACATTCCACAGCTGTGTGTAAACCGTATTTATGTGGCTGTCTGTGGAAACCTGTGTATGTGGCTGCAGATGAATTCTGGTGAAAAACCAAAATGTTTGTTTTTCTGCCATATTTTAATGATGTAGGAATGGTTCAACTTTGTGAACCATATAGACTCTGAAAAAAAAAATCTTTTTACTTTATGTAATAATGAGCTCCACTCTTCTGGGAAGGCTTTCCACTAGATTTTGGAGCTGTGGGGATTTGTGCTTATTCAGCTATAAGAGTAATAGTAAAGTCAGATACTGGTATTGAGCCGCAGTTAATGTTTCAAACCCAGACAGCAAATGAGTCATGGCCCAGATCTGGCCCACACTTAAAACTTTATCCGGTCCACACACCACAGTGGAATGACGGTAATGACTTCACCCGGATTTGGATACCAGACTTCAGCCACAAAAAATATAGTGTGCTACAACTGCCAGCCAGTTTTGGCCCAAATTGTAAATCATTTCACATCATGGGCCACGTGTAGGCCCAAAATCTGCATGACATGACATGCATGACGTGTTTACTTTTAACTGGGACATATTTGATATTTGGCCAAGGGAGGGAAGGGGGGGGGGGGAGCACAACACTCGACTGAAGTGCCCTTGAGCATTGCACCTACCCCCCAACTGCTCCAGCCACTCTGGGCATGTGTGCTCACTGCCCCCTAGTGTTCAACTACGGTTTCACTGCTTGGATGGGTTAAATGCAGAGTGGTCAAAAAAGTAATTCACTTTCACTTTTCCTTTCACATATAGTGTTCACCCGTCAGAGACATTTTGTAGATGTACCAGGGATCCCATAAAAATGCTGTTTGAATAAGATTTCAAGATTTTAAACTTTATTGTCATTTACACAGAAAGGAAACTAGTTTCCCTGTTCAATGAAATTCCTACTTTGCTGCCCACATTAGATGCCAGAGTACACAAGTATGAAAAGTATACACAGACAAATAACAAATAATAAACAATCAAATTAACCACTGAATAAGAAATGATGTGATAAAGTGCTACATTAGAGATGTATGTATTAGCATAAACAGTCTGTAGTCAGTCTGTACCACTGCACTTCAGTGTAGTGTGTATGGACTACTGAAGGTCCGTGCTGTAAAGTCACAGACAGTGACCCGGTTCCCGCCACCAGTGGCCGCTGTGGCGCGCGCCAGGCCAGGAGAAGCGGAAACGGAGGAAGTGGAGGAGCGGATCAGATCAGATCAGGGGGATGTGTGTGTTATGTGCATGAGTGTGTGTGTCCGACCTGAAGAGGCGAGCGAGAGCCGCTGTGTGAGAGATCCCAGGCGAACACGGACACAGACCGAGAGCAGCGGCACCGGGCGCTTCAGCTGACTGTAGTACAGGAGCCGCGCTGGGTGAAGGCCATTATGCGTTCGCAGCGTGATCTGGGATGGAGGCGCCGCTAATGGTGGGGAGGGGGGCCGGAGGAACTGCGAGCTTCGCCCTCATCGTCGTCGTCCTCTTCTCGGCCAGGGGCTCCCGGGCTCAGAAAGGTAAGTGGAGACAGTTCGCGGGCAGGCTTTATTCACGTTGTCATGTTGAGATTTGCTGTAACTTTATTGGAAAGATCACAGAAGCTGAGGGATCCCCCCTCCACATTGGGTCGATGGTTCCGGCGGTGTGCTGGGTTTCACACCGAGCCAGAGACCTGCTGAATACCTTACATGGGCCGATCTCTCTCTCTCTCTCTCTCTCACTCTCTCTCTCTCTATCTGCGTGTGTGTGTGTGTCTCCAGTCTTTCGCATCCCAAGTATGTAGTTCTACCCCATCAGAAAGTTTGCCCCTGAGCTCGTGTGTCTGTTGTTTTTGTGGAAAACAGGCTTTCATTCAGGTGGTCGCCAACAGGGGGGTCGTACCATTCCAGCTCAGCTGTAGGGGGGAAGGGCAATGACGGTAAACACTGCAACTGCCCCGATACTAAAGCAACACCATGCTTCTTTACTTTAATGACCGATATCTGCTTTTAAAGGTATGTTCCTGTACCAAGTCCTCTAACAACACACACGTTTTTGTGTGTGAGGTGAACATGCTGACTGAGGTCCCCTGTTTCTCTGAGTGTTTTAAAAGCTTTAACACACACAGATATCTATCTATCTAATATGTGTGTGTATATATATTATATATATATTATATGTATATAATGTGTGTGTGTGTGTATGTGTGTGTG
>JAOVVF010000047.1:24116819-24127251 GCA_028565595.1 Duopalatinus emarginatus
GTGTGTGTGTGTGTGTGTGTGTGTGTGTGTGTGTGTGTGTGTGTGTGAGTGTGTGAGTGTGTGAGTGTGTGAGTGTGAGTGTGAGTGTGTGTGTGTGAGTGTGAGTGTGTGTGTGTGTGTGTGTGTACGATTAAGATTTCCTTTACTGTCGTTGTGTCATGCGTGTGTGTATGATCAGGAATGTAAAACTGTTCATTATATACCGGTAGTCTATGTGCATAAAAAAAGAAAGGGATTTAAAGAGAATAAAAGTGACAACCTATACATCTCTATATAATACCTACAAGAATAGAATTACAACAACATATATTTATATGTAGTATGTAGTTCTCACAGTACCAATACACAAAGCAGCTACACATGGATAGACGCAAAGGATACTTAAAAAAGCCAATAAATATTAGCAACGTATTTGGCAATAAAAGGAATACACTGTAAATGTGTTACTTATGTAAATAAAATAGTTTAACAACAGCATGGTTTATAGCAGTATATGAGAGGAAGCTGTGGTTGTGGAATCAGTCTTGTGAAAGGTCACCGGTTCGATCCCCGCAACCAACTTGACATGATTGAAGTGCCCTTGAGTAAGGTGCCTAACCCCACTACTGCTCCCTGGGTGCTGTGGATAGGGTTGCCCACCGCTCTGGGATTGTGTGTTCACTGCCCCCTAGTGTGTGTTTCACTGCATGGAAGGGTTAAATGCGGAGGCCAGATTCCTGTGTGTCTGTGATGGTGAAAGTGAACTATTAGCCTACTGTGCTTGCAATATGACCTCCGCATTTGACCCATCTGTGCAGTGAAACACACACACTAGTGAACACACTTGCCTGGAGCAAGGTGCGGCTCTAAATCACAGTGCCTGGGGAGCAGTTATGGGTGAGGTGCATTGCTCAAGGGCACCTCAGTCGTGTTTTGTCTTTTGCGTTGATTGAACCCGGGACCTTCCAGTAATAAGACTCATTCCCTGACCAGAAGACCACAGCTGCCCCATGCATCTGTGGTGAGAGGAATGACAATGAAGCCTACTTGGCTGGAAGAAATGCATGATTATTGTGCTTAGTCGTCATCATCGTACAATCAACATCATACACCGTCACGCCATCAGTACATAAACACGCCATTGGCTCTGATTGCTGAGAACATGCCATCCAATACACTTTAAATTTTTGGCCCGGTACACAGAATGAGGTTGGTGTATTCCTGGAAACCTTCCACGAACCACGAGGGAAAAAGAACTCAGCGGTTGTTATTAAGGGACGTGTGAAAGTGTGTGATGAAAAACATCACAACTGCATTGCTGTTTATATTACAATGAACTGGATACAAAAGCTGTTGGCTGTGTGTGTGTGTGTGTGTGTGTGTAAGTATGTGTGTGAGTGAGTGAGTGTGTATATGTATGTGTGTGTCCGCTTGAGAATGCACCTCTCACGAGGTTGGCGTAGGACGACGTTGCCATGACGACGGCTCTGTGTTTGTACAGATGAGAGGGAGGGGCATCATATGCAACTGATTAAGAGGAGAGAGGAAAAAAGGGGGTGAATTTCTTTCTGACTTTTTCTACCAGAAGTCATGATTGCGCTAGTGCAGCAGCAGGCACAGGCTGTAAAATCTCTTCTGTCGTGTGTGAGTGAGTGAGCGTGAGAGTGTGTGTGAGAGAGAGAGAGAGAGAGAGAAACACAAAAAGAGAGGGAGAGAAGGAGGAAGGGAGGGTGATTTTGTAATAAGAGAGGAATAAAAAAAAACTGTGTCTCTAGAGACAGGGTGTATGCCTGTGATGATCTATCACTTTGCAAATAGAATTAATAAATGTGCTCATGGGCTGAAAGGAAGTGATGTCATATCTGGAGGTTGCCGCGTAGGAACACGAGGTGGAGAGTAATGCTTGGAAAAGGACACAGAACAGAGCAGCGGGAATGCGGGCGCCTGTGCATTATCACCGTGCCTGTATATCGTCAATGTTTGTCCAAATAGTCTAGACTAGAGTAAGTGGAATAGCTGTGTCTCCATCACGTACACATCCAGAAGATGGTTTTGAGTAACACATTAGTGTCTTCCTTCCGTGATGTATGAACAAATGTACGGTAAATGGACGCAGAGGATTGATCAGGGAACGATGGTCACTTTGTGTGCTGACTTGTCCCATCATGCACCACAAAGAGGAGGGGCTTGTATCACACAAGTGTGTTTATATATGTGTGTACCACAAAACCAGTGATGGGTGAAATGAATAGCACTGATTATTTTATTACAATGGCACCAGTTATGGGTATGATATTCACCGAAGTATCAGAAACAACTGGTACACCAGTCAAGTACTTGGTAAGTTCCCCATGAAGCTTGGACTGCACATGCTTGTGTAAATATTCTGTAAGCAATGAACATCATACTTCCTGCAGAACAGACCACAATTCTGTTGTATTCTGAGGTGTAGGATTTCTGTGTTCCACAGCATGCTGCATGGCATCCTAGATGTGTTTGATAACGTTAAGATCTGGTGACTTTGGTGGCAATGGCAAAACCCCAATCTCAGATGAGTGTTCCTCAAACCATAAGTTGGTGTCTGGTTTGGTGTCTGGTGTAAATCATCAGAAAGGAGGCACACACAGTGTTCACCTGTCAGATATAGATGTAGATGTACCAGGGGTCCCATGGAATGCAGCTAAAAAAACACATTCCAAGCCACCACAAATCTGTAAAAAAATTTTTTTTTTTTTTACAGTCTGATACTTCGGTGTGTTATGCAGGACATTAATATTCGGTTCTCAAAGCGAGAAAAATGCGCAAGCGTAAGAATCCGAATGACGACTGGGTCAGAACATGTCCAAAACACCAGGTCTTGCGGGGTGTTTCTGGAAAGACAACAGGTAACCGAAACAGGGTCATAGTGCCCCAGGCTCCCTGATGTACATGAAGGGTTAATACAAGTCCGTCTGAAGATCCACAGTTGTTAATGTCTTGGTGCTAGATATCAGAGAACACCTTCAGAGGTAGTGTGGAGTCCATGCCTCGGCAGGTCTCAGTAGCTGTTTAGGCCCTTTTTTCTTATGGTTTAAGTGATAAAGGTAAAGTGTAAGTGATAAACACGTCTTCTCTCAAGGAACTTAATAAACAGACAAAATACAAAGACAAAAGAAAACACTCAGAACACGCTTTTTAAGTATAAAGCAGCTGCAACATGTTAAACACAGGTTTATATTAACACACTCGTCCTTATAGCTCATATAAAGAGGATGCTTAATGCTCACCACCTGAGACTCATTATCTGTGGATTCAAAAATAAACCCATGCCAATGTAATGCTTAAACAGTAAGATGTGGTGCGGTTTTACTCTCAGATGACGTTTACTGTATGTAAGGAAGGAGTCTCCAGTAACAATCAGAAATACAGCTGAACATTATTAAACATTAAAAACTTTTTTTAAGAACGTTTAGGGGGGATTCAGGTTTCTTGGTAACAAGAACAGTAGCATTGGATTGTTTTATTTATTGTATGTAAAAAAAGAGGTGCTTTTGAGGACACAGTTGTTTATAGCTGCTCTTATGTAAGAGTTCACAGAACAGGAAATATACGATTATTCTCTTATAATATAATTACTGCTTCCATCGCATCAACTTCAAGAACTGACTATTGATGTCCTGCCTTATACACAGCAGAGCCAGAGAAACTGGTACAGATTGGTGGTGGCTTCATAATGATATGGGATTAGTGTAGCTGGCATTCCTTGGGTGCCTCATTTTTGACGAGTTGCCCTGCATTCATTCTAATGGGTTTGGCCTCTTCCAACAGGACAATGCACCACCACACACATCTAGAGATGCCAAGTTATAGTTAGAGGAACACTCATCTGAATTTGGGGTTTTGTCATTCTCACTTAAGTCACCATCATCTGGGATGCCATGCAACACGCTGTGGAGCACTGAAATCCTACACCTTTAGAGTACAACAGAATTGTGGACAGTTCTGGAGGAAGTATGGCGTTCATTACCTATGGAATATTTCTGCAGAGTTGTGGAGTCCATGCCCTGTGGTGGGCCTAGCATGTATTAGAATGGTGTACCAGTTTTTTTGGTACTTTGGTGTATATTTGAGCAGTCATGCTGATATTCAGTGTTCTTGCGAATGTGGCATTAACAGTTTTACATTTTATAGCATGTCAGCTATTTGTACATTCCTGTTAAATGTGCTTTGGGTAAAGTGAAAGTGAAGTGATTGACCTACCATGCTTGCACAAAGAGGAATTTAACCTCTGCATTTAATCTATTCGTGCAGTGCAAAACAAACACTATGGGGCCAGTAAGCACACTTGCCTGAAGTGATGGGCAACCCAACTTGCAGCGCCCGACAGTTAGGGGACTTGGTGCCTTAGGTACCTAAAGGGCATTTTAGTCATGTCTTGTCGGTTCGGGGGATCGAAACAGCGACCTTTTGGTCACAAGGCTGGTTCCTTAACAACAAGCCCATGGCTGCCCCCAAACTTGCCATTCCATCTTCCCTTCTCAGCTTCATATGGCAAGCCACAAGTTATAGTAGTGAAAAGCTTTGTTTGCCCTGACAGCCTGATGTCTCTAACACGACTGTCCCAGGTTCGATCCTCATGTAGGGCAAGACACGACTGTGGTGCCCTTGAGCAAAGCACCTAACATCCACCGTGGTTTAGGTTGCCTCCCCCCGCCCCCCAAGCTCACTGTTCACTGCCCCCTAGTGTTCACTGTTGTGTGTGTTTCACTGTGCGGATGGGTTAAATGCGAAGGTCACATTTCTCTGTCTGCAAGTACAGTAGGTAAAAAGTTCACTTTCTCTAACCACTAAGTGTTATTTTACATGGTGAACGCAGATGAGTGGAGTGATTTACACACACTGAAACATCTCAGTCCTGATGTAGGAAATACAGGCAGTCTTCAGGGTGGTAACAGCATCACATTAATCTTAAACATAAGATTATTCTCTTATAACAGTATGTTTAAAGTGTTGTCACAGCTAAGCTTTCGTGACAATAGAGAAACAACTGTCAGACACACACACACACAGACACAGATAAGAGCGTCGAACAGCTTGGTACATCCTCAGGTTTCACACCTCTGGAATTCCACAGGGGGTAATGTGTGTGCGTGTGTGTGTAAGAATGTGTGTGTGTGTGTGTGTGTGTGTGTGTGTGTGTGTGTGTGTGTGTGTGTGTGTATTAGACTATCTTGCTTTCCAATTATGATAAAGCTTCTTTCCATGTGGCCTTGTGGGACGTCTACTAGATTATTTACCAGCAAACAAAGGGAGATATAAAGAGCCATAAGTGAGGGAGTAGCAGAAAGAGCAGAGAGAGCTCTGTGTGTGTGTGTGTGTGTGTGTGTGTGTGTGTGTGTGTGTGTGTGTGTGTGTGTGTGTGTGTGTGTGTGTGTGCGCATGAGAGAGAGAGAGGAAGAGATCCTCTTTCAGATGAGTCAGGATGACAGGAGCAGACAGTGCCAGGCTGTGCGTTTGAGTAATGGACTATATTACACCACACACTACCACAAGATACATCTTGCCTTCCTGTCACATACTCACATACACACACACACACACACACGCACACTTCCTGCCTTTTTGTGGCTGTTATTATTGATTGCTGAAACCCAACACACAGCCAGTCCACATTACTCCATTACAGTGAAAGGGGAAGATGTATAGAATACACAAGTAACATTTGAAGCTCAGAAACCACATACTCACACACACACACACACACACACACACACACATACACACGCAGAGAGAGAGAGACGCACGACACGGCGATCAATATCACCACAGCAACATAGTGAACACTGTTATATCTGTAGGAGAGAGAATTAATGAGCGACACAGAGAGCTCAGTACGAAGTATTGCCACATTTAATGGCTTCTCTCACATTTCAGCTTTTTTAGATCACAGTGTGCACAGAAAAATGGGCTGCGCTTGTGGAAATAATACAGCGTTGATGTTGTTTACAGACATTAGTGCCTAACAAATGTGCATGCTTATACAGTGTGTGTAGCAGCCCAAGCTTATTTCTACCAATAGCACAGTTATTCGGTGTAAATGTGGATAGTTAATGATATGGATATGTTTAAAGACATCTGGAATTATCCCCTCATACGTGTCCCCACAGATACATATATATATATATAACAGGAAATGGGTTAAAATGACAGCGTATTGCTAAAAATATTACAAATATGTTGGTTACGTCCATACTGAAATAAAGAAGATGACATGAATAGCTTACATATACACTGATGTTCCAAAAGTCATGGGACAGGGACTGGTATTGTGTAGGATCATCTCTAACCTGGTGAAGTGCAGCAACTTGAGGTGGCATCGCTTCCACAAGTGGACGGAAGACGTCTGGAGAGAGGTTAAGCCAAGCTGTCTGGATATCCACCAACAGCTCAGTGGTATTTGTAGGTGCAGGATCTTGGATGCAAATAAACCTCTGTACCAAATCCCATAAATACTCGACTGGGCTTCTGTCGGGTCCTGTACAAGGAATATGGCATAGAAGGCTTTACCACACACCGAGGACAGTGTAGGGGCTGCGCACGGGAGCTTAGTGATTGTGACGTGATTGATTTGCGAAGTTGTCCAGGAGGAGCATTCTGGAGAGTTCTGATAAACAGTGTGACCTGCATGTCCAACATGAGCTTTTATTGGATGTGGTGAAGAGGTCGATTGGCAACCGAGATCCTGAACCTAAAAAACACCACTGAGCTGTGGGTGGATAACTAGACGGCATGGTTCAACTTCTTGTCAGACGTCTTCTAGTTGGAGATCCTACACAGTACTAGTCCCTGTACCATGACTTTTGGCACGTCAGAGTATACATAAGCAATTGATCTGAAATGACATGCACTATATGGCCAAAGGTTTGTGGATGCCTAACTATCTGCCTAAGGTCTGTTTGTAGGTCAGAAAATAGACTCTATATGACTGTTTTTGTTCTTCTCTCTGCAGATCTGATCTCCTGTCTGGAGAAAGGAAATAACTTCACCGAAGCGGAGTTCAGGTACATATTTGTGACATATTTGTGTACATACAGCGAGAAATGTGCACGTATGACGTATACATTTGTGCGCTTCTGTCCTTTCTACAGTAAGTTCTGTCCTGCCGGATGTCTGACTGACTTTGGTGAGGTGTCTGGAACCATACCCCACGGCTACAGAGATGTACGTGCACTGACTTGTACACACACACCATGCATACATGCAACCCGCAACAAAAGCCCTTTGATTCAGGCTGTTCCTCTCGTTCTCGCCGTCTCTGGGTGATGACCTCATCCTGCCTTGGCTGCACTGGAACATTAGTGGTCCCATGCTTATGACTTCATGACAGGTGCGGGTGATAGTGCTCATCATCAGTCTGGAGCTCTGTAGCGTAGTGGGAAAGGAATTGTTACATTTCATGCAATATCGGCTACAGTGCACAGAGGCTTTTACCAAAGGGTTCCAGTTGTGTAGTTTCAGTATTCAGGATTATTACGATCAGGAACTAATGACACTCCAGGGTGCACTTCACACACATTGGACAAAAAGGGTTTACTGATGCGTTCTTTGGATGGTTAACATCTTTGTCGTTCCAAATAGGTTCTGCTTGCTGTATTAAAGGGAAGGCTGCTATTGTAGGGTTCTGTGTAGAAACTGTAGAAGGGTTCTCACAGAGGAAAAACTAAATGAAATGAAAAACACTGGCTTGGAGTATAGAGTATACACTGATCAGCCCCTGACCAGTAAAGTAAATAACATCAATTATTTCATTGCAATACTACCTGTCAGTGGGTGGGATATATTAGATAGCAAATACATAATAAGTTCTCGGAGTTGACGTGTTAAAAGCAGGAAAAATGGGCAAGCAAGAATCTGAGTGACTTTGTCAAGGTCCAAATTGTAATGTTAGATGACTGGATCAGGTTTTGGGTGGTATTTCTAGTATACAGTGGTGGTTAGTACCTACCAAAAGTGGTTCAAAGAAGGACAACTGGTGAACCAGTGACAGGGTCGTAGACACCTTTGGCTCACGGATGTGCTTGGGAAGTGAAGGCTATCATACCTGGTCAGATCGCACAGAAAGGTCTGTTGCTAATGTCTCGTTGCCGGATACCGAAGAACACCTTTAGAGTTCTTATGGAGCCAATGCCTCGGTAGGTCTGAGCTGTTTTGGTGTCTGGTTAGGAGTTAATGTTATGGCTAATCAGTGTATATCCCAATTATTTAGGCCGCAAATCCTCTATGAAATCCCACCCTATATGACCTGAAAACAGGTTGAAATTTAAATTAGATTTGGAGTTTAAAACGTTATTCTCAGAAGTGTGATTGCAGCCGGTCAGAAACAACGTTAAACCGAATTCAGACTTTAACGCTACAGTAATCTGTAATGATGCCCTCAGGGTGACTCGGTGGTTTGTGGGAAAAGGAATGAATACCCCGAGTACCTTTTACATCCTGTTTGTGTTTCCACTTAAAATTTAGGAACTTGCACAGTGTTTCGGGTAGGACAGGCTGACATTCTGCACTTTGACTCAGTTTGGCTTTTGTTGTAAGTGTGTGTGTATGTGCTGTATATGAGTCTCTATGGGAGATGTTAGGTCAGTATTTGGCTGATGGGTTTTATAATGCAGGCCAGCTGAAAGCGTCTTCATGTACAGCTCCCATACACGCCGAGTATCCCGGCACTCGTACGTCTGTGCGTGCGCGAGAGCATGTGTGTGATTTGTGGGAGCGAGGCGCGCACGTGTGCAGCTCAGCAGCTGGACCTGGCAGCGTTTTTATTTTGCCAGTAGGAAGTGGTGTATGTTTTGCGGTGCGCATGTGTGTGTGTTGAGAGTTTGCCTGCTGACTGTGGTCGGCCTGCGGTGGTGAGCGAAAGAGGGAGAGAAATGTCAGTTTTCAAACAGACAGCTCTCTTAATTCCAGTGCTAGTTTGGCAGTGCCTGTGGGAACTCTCTCTGTGTGTGTGTGTGTGTGTGTGTGTGTGTGTGTGTGTGTGTGTGTGTGTGTGTGTAACCATCTGTCTGCCATGCTGCGTTGTAGCAATCATGTGTGTGGCACTGTAATTAAAGCCAAACCCACAGCGACTCTTTAATGACACACACTGCTACAGTATTTCATATCACCAACAACATTGTCACTGTGGAATCTCTCCCAGTGACAACATCAGCCAGGCCATGTTTCTTGTGGCTTATGGCTCATTTAGTCAGCATCAGCCATTTCAGTTCTGTGTCAATCTCTCTCTCTCTCTCTCTCTCTCTCTCTCTCTCTCTCCCCCCACCCCTCACTAAGGCCATTACATTTGCACTGTGAAGTTTACTGAAATTTAATGTACAGTATAACAAGCCATGAGAGATAAAAATGAATACATAGGTATAGACGCAGGTATTTAGATAGGTATTTTTTTTTTTTTTTTTTAAATGTATTTTGTCCATACATACCATAACGTGTGTAGATTCCAGACAGCACTCTGACGTATTTATTGTTACCCACAGATGATGAGTCAAGTTATAGTAATGGCACAACGTATATTGTGGGCCACAACTGGCCCAACTTTAGCAGCCACATTTAAAGTTTGTTATGGCATGCAGATTGTGGGTCACATTTTGGCCACACCATGTGAAATGATTTACATTTTAGGCCAAAACTGACTATATTGAGTTCTGGTTCCCATCATTCCACTGTGGTACTGAAGTTGGATGAAGTAGTAAGTGTGAGCCACAGTTGGGCCATGTGACTCATCTGGGTATGTTTTACTCAATCTGTTATGATCAGTGTGTCTTTTCAGTTTAGCTGAAATTTAGACATTGGAATAAACTGAAGGCAGCCGTGGTAGTAGGTTAGGGAACCGGACATGTGACTGGAAGGATGCCGGTTCAAGCCACCATACCCACAAGAAGTGCCTTTGTGCAAGGCCTAACCCTCTCAAATGCTCCCTGGGCACTATGGATAGGGGCTGCCCCTTACTCTGGGCAAGTGTGTTCACTAGTGTGTGTTTACTGCTTTGATCGGTTCAATGTGGAGGTCAAATTCCTCTGTGTGCAAGCACAGTAAGTCACAATCACTTCTGTTTTTCACTTTAAACTGACACATAATCAGGCAAATCCATGTCCATTTATCAGTGACACAAAAGAGTCCAGTTCACACAAAAAGGGACACAGACACAATAGTGGCTTTTTGGCCATCCAGGGATTCGAACCGACAACTTTCTGGTCACTGGAACAGAACTTTTGATCCAGCGTAGCATTTTAATGAACCAATATGAGCATTTAATGCATGAAAGTGACTGTAGGTCAGTGATTACAGACTTACAGGTCTCAACCTCTTCCTCCATCCATCCATCCATCCATCCATCCATACATCCATCCATCCATCCATCCATCAATCTATGGGCTTCTGATTGGAACCCCTATCATCTGGAGGTCATAATGATGCC
>JAOVVF010000047.1:24144904-24163196 GCA_028565595.1 Duopalatinus emarginatus
ACACACACACACACACACACACACACATGCACACACTACCTGTGGGTCCACTGTGCCACCCAACACATTATACAGTACATCTTATTATAATGAATTATAAAAAGAATTCATTACTACTAGGTCTACTACTGAAACTCATTAAATCACTGACTGAAGGTTTCAAATGTTAATAAGCTCAAATGATTAAAAAAAGAGAGAAATATATACTTTCACTGAACACTTTTTTCTTTCATTAAGAATAATAAAACTGATACTGGGTAGAGTTTTTCTTTCTTTCCTTCTTTCCGTCTCTCACTTAAACCAGCCTCAAATTCGTACCGATTCTACAAGATGTTTGAAATATTCCTTTGAGATTCTGGTCCATATTCATGACTGTATCACACATATTCATGACTGTATCACACATATTCATGACTGTATCACACATATTCATGACTGTATCACACATATTCCTGTGGATTTTTAAGGTGCGCTTGCATGCTGTCAATCTCATGTTCTACCACATCCCAGAGGTGCTCTACTGGATTCAGATCTGTTTACTGTGCAGATAACTAAAGCACACTGAAGTACTCATTGTCATGTTCATAAAAGCAGATTGGGACTTTTGCTTTGTGACAGTGCATTAACATGCTGGAAGTAGGCATTAGAAGACGGTAAATTGTGCCAATGAAGAGATTTACAGGGTCAGCAACAATACTCTAATAGGCTGTGGCATTCAATCAGTGATTTATTGGTATTAATAGACCCCAAGTCTGCCAAGGAAGCATTTCCCACATGATTAAACCACCTGGACTGTTGACACAAGGCACTCGTGGTCTTTGGATTCATGCTGTTGGTGTGTCTCAGCAGAAATGGAGATTCATCACTCATTTTCAGTCTTCAGCTGCCCTGGGTTTTGTGGACTGACAGAAGTGTACCCCCTGATGTGGTCTTCTACTGTTGTAGTTCATCCACCTCAAGATTTTACATTGCCCATTCTGAGATGCTTTTCTGCTCACCACTATTGTGGTTAACTGAGAGTTACTGTAGCCTTTATGTCAACATTAAGCAATCTGGCCATTCTCCATTCATCATAGAGACTGTTGTGGGTGATAATCCCAGATCAGCAGTTATAGAAATACCCAAACCAGCTTTTCTGGCTTCAGTAATCAGGCCACAGTCAAAACTGACGGAGCTTTCCCAGTTTTTCCATTCTGAAGGTTGATGTGAATATTACTCAGTGCCGCTGTCCTGTATCTGCACGATTTTCTGGTGTTCTTAATAAAGTGTCCACGACAGTAAATTGAACTCATTCAAAGAAAGTTCTGTTTTTCATCTGAGCATTTTAGATCACATCCAGATCGACAGCAACAACTCGAATAACAGTGGTACGGATAGAAAAGTGTGTAGGAGCATCCAGAGCGATTTAGTTTCTACATGTGAGCATTGAACATTGTGTGGTATGTTGGTGTGTTTTGTACATATTTATAGCAGTACTTTGCTCACAAAGAATGGCAACATCAAGAAAAAATTGATTTTATGTGCTCTTTATTGCTACTTTTTCCTCTTTATGCTAGTTTCAATAGCTAGAGTGCTGTAAAAACGTATTTAGCCCCAGTCAGTTTCTTCTATTGTTCATTTAATACATTTCAGATCATTCATTTTTTTTAATATATATAATCTCTTTTAAATGATCATTTCATTTATTAATAATTTATTCAAAACCTCTATCACTCTTGTGAAAAGTTATTGTCCCCTAAACCTAATAACTGCCTTGGCAGTAACAACTGCAATCAAACATTTGCGATGAGACTTTTACATCCCTGTGGAGGAATTGTGGCCCACTCTTCTTTGCAGACTTGTTTTAATATGGCTACATTGAAGGGTTTTCAAACATGAACTGTCTGTTTAGGGTCTTGCCACGGCATCTCAATGGGATTTAAGTCAGGACTCCAAAACTTTAATTCAGTTTCTTTTTGAACCATTCAGATGTGGACTTGCTTGTGTCCTTTGGATCATTGTCCTGCTGAATAACCCCTCTTATCTTCTTACAGTCTCATCTGACTCACCATGGACATGGACAGGCTATAATACACCATAAAGGACAGATGTAGAAATAATGAATTAGATTACAGACTTTAATTCTCGGCTGCCTGCACTATTGTTTATATTCACACTTCTGTGTCACCCAAATGAGGATGGGTTCCCTTATGAGTCTGGTTCCTCTCAAGGTTTCTCCCTTTTTGTTAGCTCAGGGAGTTTTTCATTGCCACTGTCACCACCGGCTTGCTCATCAGGGATAAAAATTCTATAAATGTATATTTGACCCGTTTTGACAGACGTTGTCCTTCAGGATCTTCTGAAAGAGAGCCGGCTCTATTCATGGTTCTATTAATTATGACCAGTCATCCAGGTACTCCAGCCCCAAACACACTACCACCACTATGTTTGACTGTTGGTATGATGTTCTCAAGGTTGAACACCAGATGTAGTGGGATTAAAGTCTTGTAAAATGTTTCACCAGTCCATAGAATATTATCCCAACAGTCTAGATCTAGATGTTTGTTGGCAAATGCACACGAGAGTTTGTGTTTTATTTCGGTCAGCAGTGGCTTGCAGCTCTCTCATGAATGCCATTTTTGCCCAGTGCATTTCTTATGGCGGAATTGTGTACATTGACGTTAACTGATGAATGATGCCTGCAGTTCCTTAGATGCTTATCTGAGTTCTTGTGTGATCCCCTGGATGAGCTGTTGATGCTCTCTTGAAGAACTTTTGATAGGCTGGCCACTACTGGGGAAGGTTCAGCCTGTTCTAGGTTCTCTCCATTTGTGGATAATGGCTCCGGCTGTGGTTCGAGAGCCTTAGCAATAGTTTTGTAAGCCTTTCCAGACTAGAAAAGTTCACTGACTTGTGACTGTATATGAATCTCTTCATGAGATCTTCTAGCCTGCTTCACACTGCCAGACAGGGTCTATTCTACAGTCATGTTTAGATTCAACAAGTCTGGCAGTACTCATGTCTGGGTGTGGCTAGTGAAATTGAACCCAACAGTCAATTTAATCCGGTTAACGGCTTGATTTAGTACATGTCTGTATTCATAAAATGAGCTTCACTTTCCTCACTCTATAATGATTAATGGGTTATAAGTCTTAAGGGAGAAGCTCGGCAACGTTAGATTAACTTTGTTAAAATTTGTATGAGTTATAACGTTGTGACATTTTATTATACAAATGTAATGAACAGAAGTGTATCCACAAAACATGAGCTTGCCTACCTTTTCAGTCAGGTGTATATCATGGTTATCTCAATCGTAATGTAGCTGCACTGATCATTTTCATTGATGTACTGATGTAAACAGTAATCAGCTTTAACTTAAAGAATGGGATATATTAGATAGCAAGTGAACAGTCAGTTCTCAAAGTTGATGTGCTGGAAGCAGGAAAAATGGGTAAGCAGAAAAATGTGTGATTCGACAGGGGTAAAATTGTGATGGTCACAGGACTGGGTCCGACCATTTTCCATTTCCAAATGGCAGGTCCTGCAGGGTGTTCCTGGTATACAGTAGTTAGTATCTACCAAAAGTGGTACAAGGAAGGACAACTGGTGACAACTGGTGGTCACGGGGTCATGAGCGCCCAGGCCTCCACATTTGACCCATCAGTGCAGGGAAGCACACATGTACAGCACACAAGGGGGCAGTGAGCTCATGTGCCCAGAGAGGTAGGCAGCCCCTATCCACAGCACCCTGGGAGCAGTTGGAGGGTTATGCCACTTCAGTCAATTTTTGTCGGTTGCTGGGATCAAACCAGAGACCTTCTTGTCCCAAGGCTGTTTTTTTAGCCACAAGTCTACAGCTGCCAGAAGGATCTGCTGCTAACCTCCTGGTGGCAGAGCTGTTTTGAGGTCTGTTTAGTCCTAAGTCCTTTAGTCCTTTAGTCAGTGGATCGTCCTAATCAATTCAAATCGGCAATAGGAAAATGGCAGAAATAAAGAATTCTGAAATGTCTTAACGGAAATAAAAAACCTTTATCAGGATTTAGAAACCCGGAAGGGGACACTAACTTCCTGGTTGTAGTTATAAACTTCTGCTAAATGTACAATATCCTATGTTACATTCTGAATATTTTTGATGTACACACACAGACAGAGTAGCTCACCTTCAACTGGTGTGTGTCCTGGACTGTAATGAGGAGCCAAACACCCAGCAGTAGACACACTAAAGACAGAGAGTAGAAGATAGGCAGCACGGTGTGTGGCGTGAGGGAGGGAGACCATGCCGGCAGCCTCTGCTGTTTAAAGGCTGAGTTATCGGGCCTTCGGGAGAACGGCCCTACTCCCACCTGGACCTTACCCATCAACACTCACTCTCACAAGCTGGATAAATAGTCCACAATGCTGGAAAAGAGCTAAATGGCTATTTTGGTCTCTTCCTGTATTCTTGTTCAATCCCCAGAGACCCATGCATGTCTGTGAACCTTGGAGCCTTTGTTACTTATTAACCACACACACCCTTCTTACCATTCACTATCAATATGAAACTGAAATCCCCAGTGTGCCACGAACACCTTTTTTTTTTTTACATCATTTCCCCATAACAAGTAAAAAGCTTCTTATTCCTAAACCCTTTATCATACATCTATATCTACATTGTGTGTGTGTGTGTTTTTAGTATACCCACAGATGCAAGAAAGAGGATGTTACGTTAATGCATATTCCCTGCTGTGAGTATAAACACAATTGTATGCTCATGATTCTCATTGTGTGAGAAAAAAAACCTTAAACATTGTCTGTCCAATCAGATGAGTTTATTTCTAGATCACTACAGTGGAGTGTGTGCTTCTGTGGTAGAGGCACAGCTGGGTTTTTACACAGCACTAAAATATAGAACAAAGCTTTACATAAATAAAAAAGAGATCGCAGATCAGAGGGTGTATTTGCGTGGACGGGAAGCCGTGAATGGCGATGCACGTTCAGAACAGCGCTATTTTAACAGCTCCTTCTTGACACTTCTTAATGATGCCAGTCTCCAGAAGTTTTAGAAATTCTCCCTTAACCTGCAACACACACACAAACAATACTCAGAAGAGCTGGAGAACTGAACAACTATGTACAGTAGTTACTATTTCAGGCTTTAAGATGGCAGCTTCTGTCACAGTCTCGAGCACTGACAAGTTGTGGTCTTTGTACAGTACTCTGTCCCCTGGTACTGTACAGCAACGTGTCTGCACGTGTGCCAAATAAACACGTTAATGGTGCGTATCTACTTAGGACTTCTTCGGTAAACCACAAAGCATACTTCGAGACATGATCAAAGATCACATGCATAAAAGATTCGTATGTGGGATAGGGCTGGTGCAATAAGCTGCAATAGACATATAGTTCACCATTAAAAAAAATACACCAGAAATGTTTCAACCTTCTCTCCTTTTACAACAAGCTGTGTGTGTGTGTGATTGCTACAAACAAGGCTGTTCTAATGTGTTGGCACCCATGGGAAACTCCTTCCAGTAACGTTTACAAAAAAACAATACATGCACATTGAAGTGCTGGAAAAAAACGGTACACCAGTCTAATATTTGGTAGGTCCCCGACTGGGCATGGACTCTACAAGCTTGCTGAAATATTCAGTAGGCAATAAACACCATACTTCCTGCAGAATGGTCCACAATTCTGATGTGTTCTGAGGTGTAGGATTTCTGTGTTCCAAAGTGTGTTGCATGGCATCCCAGACGTGTTGAGAGCTTGTGACTTGTGACCATAATTCAGTGTCTCTAGATGTGTGTGATGGTGTTTTGTCCTGTTAAAAGAGTCCAAACCTACAGCAACAACTGTACAAAATAAAGTGCAAAGAAGTATACAGTACAAGCAACTGTGTTTAAAGACATCTCTAAACAAACGTTTTAGCCAAACCAACAGCTAACATTATTTGCTGAGTCAGTCACAGACTGAACTTGCTGAGAGCTAAAGGTAAGATGGTTTTGGTCCAGTGCAAGCTGCATTCTGGTATAGCGTATTGGCCCTGTCCAAATGATATCCGATGAGTGAAATGACATCAATATTGGGCCTGATATCGCATCAAATTGGGCCCAACTCTAATTTTATTCAACGTGTTTATTCAATAAGACATTAAATCAGTGAACTATTGACTGACTGTGCTTGCAGGAATCTGACCTCTTCATTTAACCCATCCATGCAGTGAAACACACACTAGGGGGCAGTAAACACACATGCCCAGAGCAGATGGGTTGCCCCTATAACAGCACAGCACCTGGGGAGCAGTTTGGGGTTAGGTGCCTTGCTCAAGAGCACTTTAGTCATGCAGACTGTGGGGATCGAACCAGGGACCCTTCGGCCCCAAGGCTGGTTTCTTAATCACAAACTGTCAAGCGGATCAAACAAAACTGCAGAGAACGAGGTACGTAACCAGAAAGATTTTTTTTACTCAGTCTCTCGAGTGCTGTGTAAAAACACAAAAGAACAGGCTTCATCTGCGCCTTAGACCCAAGTGCTGAATTCACGTCACATATTTCAAATATTTAATACAAATTTGAACTGCCTTTAGTCTTCCATTATAACTGAGTGTTATATAATTGCACTGGACTGTTCTCCTCTTACATATTCTGAAGAGGGTACGGTTAGACGAAAGACATGCGTGTGCTGTTAATGCCGACTCAACAGCGCTGATAAATGGTGAATTAGTACACTCCTAACATCCAGATAGATGACAAATTAAAGGAAAAAAACTGGGTTATACTGCTGCATTCTTTCCCCTTAAGCAGAAAACCTGACTAGAGTTCAATACAACTATCCTGACTGATCATCTTTATCCTGTGATGACAATATGCCACAGAGCACAAGGGCTCAATTGGATGGTTTGATGAGCATGAGTGTGATGTAAATCATATGCTTTGGCCTTTAATGTCACCAGATTTTATTACAACTGCAGACCTGCCAGCCTTGAAGAGGAACATTTGCATTTGCTTGCATAAGGTAGAAACTCCAGTGCAAGTGCAGGCTGAAGCGCCAGAAAAACAGGTACAGACGAGCCTAGGTTAAATACATAGGCTTGTGGTGGCTGGATAATGGTGTGCGGTTGTTTGGCTGGCATTCCGTGGGACCCCTGGTATGGCTCTTCCAACAGGGCAATGCATCACCACATACATCTAGACGGTCAGAGTTTTGGGGGTTTTTGTCATTCCCACCTTGTGACCAGATTTCAGCATGATCATGCAGTGTGCTGTGGAATACAGAAACCCCAGACCTCAGAATACAACAGAATTGTGGACCTATCTGCACGAAGAATGGTGCTGGTTGCCTACAGAATATTTCCACAAGCTTGTGGAGTCCAGGCCTCGTAGAAGACAGATCAAAGTATTAGACAGGTGTACCAGTTTTTCTGACACTTCCGTGTATGTCGAGGTCCAGGATATATTAGAAGTAAAAAAAGAACAGGTTGTTCTCGAGGTTGTGGATGCAGGAGAAATGTGCAAGTCTGAGACTATGATGAACACAAAATAATTATGGTCAGACAACTGGGTCAGAAAATGCAAGGTATAGCTACCAGAGGAGACAGTGGGTTTGGGCATTCACGTATACGTCACCTGCTGCCTATATTTGCAGCAGACCAGGTACAGCCTTCATGGCAAAATACATCCCAACGGCAGCATCCTCTGTCTGAATGATCTGAGAAAGAGTTCATGGCGTTGTCCTCTATTTCAAACTCTTCAGAGCTCGATCTGATTTATCATCTCTGGGATAATGAACTGGAACAAAAAAAAAAATCAGCTTCACCTCAAAACTTCTAGGAAAAGCTGAAGTCTTAGTACCAGATACCACAGGGGGTTTCTTCATAGGTCTTGTAGAGCCCATGCGTCGGCTGGTCGGAGCTGTTTTGGCAGAATGCAGAGGACTGAGATCATATTACGTAGGTGGTCATAATGTTCTGCTTGTCTGTTATATAAACAGGGCTTTGCATGCAACATCAAGTGCTTTTTTCAAAACTCCTGCACAACTGTTAACCATTCCAGATCCAGATTTGGGTGTTCATTGGCTCATCTGCCATTTTTATAAAGCTGAAAACAGACAGACTGATCTCTCGGCACTGGATTCTAGTGTTAAACTATGGCGTTCATACCCATAACGTATAGCAGACCTAGTGTGAAGGCTGGCAGTACTCCAAATAAACATTTATGGGAGACAGTGCTCTTCTATCATCATCATCAAAACATAGATTTTGAAAGAATGGTATTTGAAATCTCCAGTACAATTCCAGAGACTTGTAGAATTGGTGCCAAGATGCACTGAAGCTGTTCTGGCAGCTCATGAAGCCAACACCTTACTAAAGCTTTCAGATACGCAGTGTTTAGTCTGTCTGAACCCGAATCGAACCCTGGTATGTTTTACACTTTTAATGCAGTTTGAGTGCAGTTTTTAGGGCAAGCGAGAATATAGTAATCTCACTCGGATCTGGTTTCATATGAACTTTAGCGAACACTGAATAGTTTGTGAAAGAGATTCGCCCTTAAAGATGAAAGCTACTAAACAGAGTGTATGTACAGCACTGTAGTGCTCCAGAAATCCTTCCTGGATTGACTGATGGGAAAAAGAGAGAGAAAATGATATGTGTGATACATAAAACCAGTTATTTGAATCATTATTTCACACTGGCTCTGTGTTCACCATGATTTTTCTGATTTCTTGACCTTCTTCTGTTGCTGCTTTACTGACCAGCATGAGAAAGAGTTTTATAAGCAAATTTACAGACTTATACAATATATATCCATAAGTTTGTGTACATCTGAACCTCACACCCATATGTGGTTGTTTCCAGTTGTAAAACGTCTCTGTATGCTGTAGAATTACAGTTTCCTTCACTGGAACTAAGAGGTCCAGACCTGCTCCAGCATGACAATGTCCAAGTCAGGTCAAGTGAACACATGGTTTTCCAAGCAAGGTTGGAGTGGAAGATCTCCAGTTGTCCCACAACAAGTCCTGACGTCAACCCCGATGCAAACCTATGGGGTGAATTGGAATGTTGACTTTGTCCTAGATCTTCTCACCCAACATCGGTACCTGATCTCACTTTTGTACACAAATCCCCACAGTCACCAAAATCTAACAGAAAGCTTTCCCAGAATTGTGGAGGTTATTATAATAGCAAAAGCAGAGACCAACTTCATATTAATGGTGATTGTTTTGGAATGGGATGTTTAACATGCACATCTGGCTGTGATGGTCCTCATACTTTTGGCCTTATAGGATATTTCCTAAAACCTAGTGAGCTCGCTGTGTAGACAGCATCTTACGACATTCTATGGGCACTCTTGAAAAGTGTACAAGTGTTGCAATTTTGGATTTGTCAGTAACGGTTTAATGGTTTTCGATACACGGAGGGAGATGTTAGCTGGCATGCTAGTGGGTTTTGTCACAGCCCATTTGTTTGAATAGCCTCAGGCTAACTCTGTCAGCTTAGTAAGCAAGTCACTGTCACTAAAGCGTCTCGATAATCTGCCTTTTAAGTTTACATGCGCTCTATTTAGGCAGCAGGCAGGGCAAGTGCAAGAAAAACAGGTGCAGACAAGCCAATGCAAGATACACAGGCTGGTGGCGGGTTTGGTATGGGGTATGTTTAGTTGGCAATCCATGGGACCCCATGTACGTCTGCAAACATCTCTGACAGATGAACACTATGTGTGTTTCCTGTCTGACAGGGTCAGTTCATGTCCTGCATTCATTCTAATAGGGTTGGTCTCTTCCAACAAGACAAAGCACAACCATACACATCTAAAGAGGCCAATCTATGGTTAGAGGAACACTCATCTGAGTTTGGGGTTTTCTCATTTCTCAAATCAGATCAAATCACCAGATCTCAATTTTTATCAAACACCTGGGATGTCATGCAACGTGCTGTGGAACACAGAAATCCTACACCTCGGAATACAACAGAATTGGGAAGTATGGTGTTCGTTACAGGATATTCCAAACTCATGATGGACCTCCCAAATGTTAGACTGGTGTACCATTTTTTCTGCACTTCAGTGTATACGATTTGTATGTGCTTATTTTGTATGCTGATGTTCTTTTTGTGTGTGTGTCTGAGTGAGTGGTACCTCTGGTATGTCCGCCATCCGCCTCTGTTTTTGGTCTCTGTAATTCCAGTCGAGCACGAGATATCTCAATCCCTGCAGACTTAATCCATCTATAAGGACAGAGGTCAAAATAACTACTTCAATATCATCACAGAAATCACTCAATTAAATTTAAACACTCGCTCACGAAATGTCAGGGACTTTTTAAGGCTTGCGTGTGCGCTGACCTTTCTCTATCAGGGTGCTCAGTCTGCCAGGAGTACCCACACCGATGTGAGCCACGCTTTTACTCAGCTGCTTCACCTGATCCTCGGCTTTGATGTGTTTGGCAAAGAGCTTCAGCACTTTAGCTTCGCCCTTAAATGTAGTCAGCTGCCTTTAGGACAAGAGGGGGAAAAAAAAAACATTAACACAAATCTCCAGCTGAAAAACTGTCTTGAACTGCGAGGAAGGAAAGCTAACACTGACTTGATGAGCTCGATGGTACGCAGGGCGGAGCTGCAGACGATGAGCAGGACGACTGAGCCCGTCTGCGTGTGCTGCTTCTGTACTTTAGCCCACTTGGGACAAACTAAACAAGAAAACAAAAAGAGAACCATTAAATGACTGAAGGATGACCGAATCCTGCTTCTGAGAGAGTGAGCGCTCGAGTTCTCAAGTTCGACCACGCTATTACGTGCTCCGTCATTCCAAATGCACACTGTGTCGTTGTAAAACGCACCTTCTTTGAGGTAGGACGACAGGCTGTGCGTGAGGTCGTTGCTCATCAGAAAACACGACTCTGAAACGAAAACCAGCACACGTAAGCACTTTGGGCTGTAATGCAGGTAGCCATACTGAAGTTACTGAGGTGAACAGGGCGCGGCTGACTGACCCGGCAGATTGAGCTCCTCCTGTTCAATAACAGATCGCGTGCTGCTAAAATGGCTCTGCAAGAGGCTCCTCAGGTCAGCCGGAGAGCCGGGTGCGGGCTCTGAGGTCGCCAACACGTCTGTTATGGTCTTTTTCTGAAGACAGAGGACAGATCGATGATTACAAGGCAGGATTAAATACCCTGAAGGCTCACCGAATTGCAGCACACAGCCTTTCACATCGTTATTTAATATAATCGTTATCACAGACCAGTAAACTAAAGGACTGCAGAGCGAATATATAACTCATAAGATGCTGTATTTATAGCCTGAGCACCACCAATTACTGGTAAAATAAATCCGTGGTGTTTTACAGTCCATGTCTGTGGGTGGTGGGGGCGGTGCAGTAAACTGACATAAATAAAACACTGGTAGAAAATCGTCAACCGGACCAGAAATGCAATTTCTGTTACTATTGTGGCTGAGAAAAAAAAAATACAGAAGCAATCCGGATCTGAATTAAATCATTAATTATTGGCAAACTCCTGCATGTACAAATGCTGGGCTGTGAAGTGCACACACACACACACAATTGGTTTTCTGGTTTGTTGCACTCAAATTTACATGATTGCATTTCTACTGGATATTGCAGTGAGAATATAAGATAAGATGAATTAGGAAAAATATATTTAAATGCACATGTTATAGTTTAATGGAAACAGATTCAATGAAAGAAAAAGATCGGGTGATGTTTTTTCCAATCCTCATCTGTCCAGATTTTAGGGGGGGGGGGGGGGGGGTGCTTCAGATTACTGTTCTTGGTTGACAGGGGAGAAACCTTCAGCTTCTGTAGTCACGTTTGGTAAGACATACACACAGACGTTTAACTGAATTACTCCAGATTGTCATTTGGTCAGGCCAGTTTGGCCCATTCTTCTCTGATATCTGCAGACTGGACGACACAAAAGTCACACTTCTGATATTTACTGGACAATTAATTTAAACTACTCTTACAACCAAGTAGCCACCAATGCTGCACTCTGCACTACTTACACAAATCGGAGTCTGAAGTGACGTGCAGATCGAGATGTGTCACCGCTTTCCGGTGCCAAGTCCTCCTCACTTACCATGCTGATTTCCCAGCCCTTACTGTCTGATCTTTTTCAGTCTAATAGCTAACAATAGCGGTGTTCACATGTGAAAGTGTTCACTCTGCACTCCTACACTAATGTCACCTACAGTATGTGTGCACACACCCACACACAAGTCTATAGTGCGGGAGACTCTGCTGCTGCTGGCAGGTAAAAAGCAATTTCACTGCTGCTATTACTTTCAGATTTTAAGCCTCTCTTTTATAACAACCTTTCGTGACATGTTCATTGTGCAAACCAGTGATGTGTAGTTAGTGAACAAGCTCTTCAGGGTGAATAGTAAACGCAGCCCCACACTTTTTCCACTCTATTTCTTGGAGATGTAGGCAACACCAGTAATCCGTTTGTCTTTGATACGTGCTTAAATGCTTCCATGGAAACCTCTGATTAACATCTGAGCTGGTAGTTCGTGTGAATGGTGAGGTGTGAGTTCGACTCCCGATGGTATGTGTGTGTGTGAGGCGGATATATCGCAGTTTTTTAGGAGAACTAGAAAGATATTTACACAATGAAGCACAAATATGAAAAGCCACAATAACCCTGCAGGAATGCTTACTCTGTGTCTGTGCCTTGATAGTTCATGACATTTTATAAAATGAAACACAAGCTAATGTTTTTTGGATAATTAGACGGTAGGTACGGTACGATTCCATGACATTATTTCAGTCATAGTCGGACTTGCAGCTGTACTGCAGGCTTAGTCTGGTTTAGGAAAAGCATGGCACCATATAGGAGCCAAAAGAGTCGACTCTTGGTGAGCTGAGTCAAATGATTCAAATAAGTCACTGAGAGGGTTAAATGGTTAAATGGAAATGACGACAATTCATTTTAAACATTCCCGAATTTATGGTCACATTTAGCCATGAAAACCGACACTTACCTCTGCATCCTAAAATCCTCACACAGCATCACATCTAGAGACATTATTTACCTTTCGCCTTTTCTTGGGTTTTTTGGCCTCTTTTTGGTCCTCTGCTTGGGTTTTCTCTTGTGCAACAAAGCATTCTTTCTGTAAATAATAACAGGATAACCAGGATGGTGAGATTTTACATAACATTTACAATCACAAACCTTGAACTCATCAAGAACCTTCATCAGCCATACCATTAAAAGCACTAACAGGTGAAGTGAATAATATTGATTATCTTTGATGCAAAAGCACTTGTCAAGGGTGGGATATATCAGGCAGCAAGTAAACGGTCAGTTCTCAAAGTTGATGTGTTGGAAGCAGAAAAAATGGGCAAAATCTGATTGACTAAAATGTAACGGTTAGACGACCAAGTCAGAACATCTCCAAAACAACAGATCTTGTGGACTGTTCCCAGTATGCTGTAGACAGTGCCTACCAAAACAGGTCCAATAAAGGAGAACTGGTGAACCAGCAACAGGGCCATGGGTGTAAAAGACTCGGAGATGCATGTGTGTGGCAAAGGTTCGACTGTCTGGTCTGATTCTACAGAAAAGATAAAGAAGGGTCTGCTGCTAATGTCAGACACCATAGAGGTCTTGGTCTTAGTCCATGCCTCGATGTCTCAGATCTCTTTATACAGTCGGTTTTAATGTTATGGTTGATCGGTGTATTTACCAATGTGTACTCCATACCTAACATTACACAGCATGTGAATGAGAAAATGGCTGAAACACAAACATGACTATAGTCCAATAAAAACTGCAGAATGCACTTTTATTACAATTATTATTACTACTCTTATTATTGTTTTATTATTATTATTATCATTATTATTACTTCCACAGAGAACATAGAGCCATTTGGGAATCACCTAGTGCTGTGCCTACAGTTGAGCTACACTTAGTTATACACACACACCTATATACATATGTATACACACACACATATAATGGTACACATTTACACATTCTGGATTTGAATGTAAGACGGTGATGGTGCTGAGGGAATACTCCGTGAAGCAACATGAGGAAGAAACCCTCAGAGGACTCGAACAGGGACACCACCCTCATTTGGGTGACACCAGATATTTTCTCCTGTAACTGTACACTGTCTAGTCAAAATGTGCAATTGTATAAACTTATAGGCTTATGAGCAACTGATCCATATGTGCATGAGAGTCATTTATGAATTCATTCTAGTCTGTAGTCTACTGTAATGTAATGATGTAATCAGCTGTATACTGATGGAGACCTGAACGCAGAAATACTCCCTAACCACCGCACTCCTAATCTAAACACGAACATCCACATCCATCTTACTATATGGTACCATTTACAGTCAATCTGCCAGAAGCCATTAATGCAATCTCATGGTGACCATTCTGCTGTGCATGCTATAATCGGTGCATCTCTGACTCCGCACAGTGTGTGTGTTACCTGTACAGACTTCTTTTTCTTCACTTTCTCCTGTGGCTCCGGTGTTTTAAGCTTTCTTTTCTTTGCTGCTTTCTCCTTAGGCTCTTCTGCTGCTGTCTGTATGTCATGTGAATCCTCCCCACCGGATTCACCTGGCAAAGACCAACACTCGCTCAGTTAGCCTGTTACAGAAAACTGCACGTCTTTATCACGATGCAACTTATATTTAGTATTTATATGTACACCAAGCAGTTTAACCATTGGCATTACTTATCAGTAGAACTAATGGCATTATTATTGGTAAGGCTCAGTAAGCCGTGGGCTTGTGCTTAAGGAACCAGCCTTGTGATCAGAAGGTCAATGGTTTGATCCTCACAACATACATGCCATGACCCTTGAGAAAGGCACCTAACCCCAAACTGCTCCCCGGACATCACGGACAGTAGCTGCTTTCCGCTGAGGGCAAGTGTGTTCACTGCCCCCTGGTGTGTGTGTTTCACTGCATGAATGAGTTAAATGTGGAATCACATAAGGTCAATAGTTCACCTGGCTTCCTAAGACATTTTTACAAACAACATGTGATTAAAGATTTAAAAAAAACCATTTATGTTTATAGTTAAACATAAATGAGGCAATAGTTATGGTGGTTATGCAGGTCTGTGAGTGTATTTTGCTCCCATTAGAGAGGCAAACATTTTGGAGATTTACAGTAGATGGCCTGGGAAGCTCACCAAGTGTCCAAATCTGCAGTCAGACACCACCTCCATGCCAAACTATTTGGAAGACATGCAAGTAGAAACCCTTTGCTACCATCAAACCACAAACATAAGCAGCTGGTGTTTGCCAAATGTAATGATGGGCTTGTTGGAAAATGAAGGATGGTTACACTGAATCCTTACTGTTAGTATGACGGAGGATTTGTGATGTATGTTACTGGACTGTTCTTCTTCCCAAGATTCTGAGAATGAAGTGAAAGCGAAAGTGAACTATTTGCCTACTGTGCTTGCACACAGGGGAATGTGACCTCTGCATTTAACCCATCCGTGCAGTGAGGAAAACAGGGAACAGCCCCAAACGATGGCACTCGGGGAGCAGTTAGGTCTCTTGCCCTGTGTGGCAATTGAACCCGGGACCTTCTGGCCAAGGCCATGGCTGCCCCCCCATGAGAATCTTGTTAGGATCCATGGCATGATGGACTCTATGAAGTAGCAGGAGCCTTTAAATGAAAACCAGACTGCTTCGGCCAAGAAGTTACAACCGCATCATAGTTTGATTTTCTTTACACAAAGGACATACAAATCCACATAAAATGTGATAATGACTGCAAGATCAAGCTTTTTACGCAGTATTCTGCAGTTCGCTACTGAACTAAACATATTGACCATCTGTGGAATAAACTGAAGACATCTGAAAGAAAGGAACCTTGGAGGAGCTGGAGAGATCTCAGATTCCTATATCCTATACCCTCTAACCTGATCGAACACTGCAGAAGAAAATCAAAGATAGACGATTTGGCTTTACACTAGGGCTGGGCAATTAATTGAAATATAACCAAAACCGACATTCAGACCCTCTAATCAACATGATCTGCCCATGATGGTTATTTCGTTTTTTTAATTTCTCCTGATCCTTTCCCCATGGGGTGTGTTCATATACTGTCCTTTTAGGAACACACTACTCTAGTCACATGACTCAGCACCATCCAGTCCTCAGTAAGCGAGCGTCATGGAGGTGACACCTGACCATCACACCCCTATATTATGATTGAATATACCATTCCTGATGTATTTCTTTCTTTGCTTTTATAACAAGCTGCACTCTTCACACCAGATTTTGGAGTGTGTGGGGCTTCGTGATCATTCAGCAACAGCATCATAAAGCTAGTTTGGATGCTGGATGAGGAGGTCTGGGGTGCAGTCAGTGTACAGGTTTATATGATGTATTAGGACACTAGCCGGAAACTCCACATAAACTGTCAGGAGAAATTTATACTCTTGGTGAAATATCAGGATAAAAAGCATGTTCAGGATCTTCAATGAGTCTGTGGTGGTGAGTGCTATCCTCTATGGTGTTACATGCTGGGGCAGCAGGCTGAGGGCGGCAAACGCCAACAGACTCAACAAACTGATCCACAAGGCTGGTCATGTTGTGGGAGTGGAGCTGGACTCACTGACGGCAGTGTCGGAGAGGAGGATGCTGTCTAAGCTGCAGGCCATTATGGACAATAGCTCCCACCCGCTCTAACGACACCGTCATGAGACACAGGAGCACATTTAGTGTGTGCAATAACTCAGAGGTGCAATAATCGAACTGCTCAGCCACTGCCTTTACTGTATGGATGAGAATTTTAGTGTACACACTGCAAATTTCCTCTTTTTGTTTTAAATTATTAGCGTGCTTATTCTTTTATATAAATGGTTGGTACTGTAATAACTGGAATTTCCCTCTTGGATCGATAAAGTATTTCTGTTTCTGATGTTTTTGGTTAAGAAGAAGAAGAAAGATACTCTTTTGATCATTAAGCAGCGGAATTCACCTCCGCTTTTAACCCATCCATGCAGTGAACACTAGGGGGCAGTGAGCACACATGCCCAGAGCTGTGGGCAGCCCCTTATCCGCAGTGCCCAGGGAGCAGCAGGGGGTTAGGTGCTATGCTCAAAGGCATTTCAGTTGAGTCTTGTCAGTTGAGGGTCTTGAACCAAGGGGGGGTCCGTTAACCTAACTAACTGCAGAGACATTTTAGGTTACCCTTTAACCAATATTGCCAAAAGTATCAATAATTATTGGGCTTCCTGTAGATGCTAGCAGTTAGCAAACTTCAATTCCCATGATGCTGTTCGACAAAACGACCCACGTGCAGTCCTGAAAGCAGCATCGTGGTGCTGTTTTGGTAAGTTTAATCAGCTGTATTGGGTTATAACTCTGGATGTAAGTGCGATAACAGTTAAACAGTGGTCATGATGTGATAATGGTGAATCAGAAAACTCTAGTTCCATGTTTATTTACATTTAATCTCTGAAAATGAGAAAACTTTCCAAACTAACATCACCTGCAGCTCCACAAGCCCAGACAATGGCCCGCTTTCTGCTTAGTACAAATAACAAAACGCTTATAAACACGACGTAGTCCACCTGTTGCACCTAAAATGTACATATTTGACATAAACATACCTAAATCCTCGCCTTGAGTCCACCACTCGTCTCCTAGATCGTCTCCCATGGCTTCACGTAAACGTGGTTTCAATTCACAATCGCATTTTCGACATCACAAAAACAGACGGTAGTAACAAACAATGTTACATGCATGCAAAGAAATTGAAAATGATTACAAGCCTATATATAAAATAAAACTATTAGGTATTAAGACCAGCTGTTAAGGATATTTTGGGGTTTTTTTTTAATCCGTGACGAATCTACCGATCTCAAAAATAAATATGATAGAACTCCAAATACCTTCTTTTTTCCAGTAGAAGTGCACTACATAGGGCATGATGTAAACCTATCTGCACTGCACTTAGTGCACTACCATTACAAAACGTGTCTATTTGGGATTCGGATCTGAAGACGGCGTTAGGAGTTTTCCCTGGTGATAAGTCAGTGTAAATGGTGGAAACTGAAAAGGAACAACTGCTCCCCTGTTCAGCTGTGCACCACTGGGGGGCGCTAACTTCTTCAGCTCTTACTTATGAAGAGAAAAAAGGAAATATGTGACTGGGACGATGACACACACACACACACACACACACAAACACCCAATACATTCACCTTTAATAGTTTATAAATACATACTGACTTCTGTCACTCCTGTCTGTTGTGTTACTATTATTATTATTATTATTATTATTATTATTATTATTATTATTATTGTTGTTGTTGTTGTTGTTGTTGTTGTTGTT
>JAOVVF010000047.1:24163296-24193682 GCA_028565595.1 Duopalatinus emarginatus
CATTGTAGTCATCATTATCTTCATCGGCATCATCATCATCATTATTAGCATCATTATTATCATCATTATCACCATCACTGTCATCATAATCATCATCAGCAGCATCATCATCGTCATCATTATCTTCATCGGCATCATCATCATCATTATTATCATCATTATCACCATCATTATCATCATAATCATCATCATCAGCAGCAGCATCATCATTGTCATCATCATCATCATCATCATCATCATCATCATCATCAGCATCATCATCATCATCATCGTCATTATCATCATCATTATTATTATAATCATCATCATTGTAGTCATCATTATCTTCATCGGCATCATCATCATCATTATTAGCATCATTATTATCATCATTATCACCATCATTGTCATCATAATCATCATCAGCAGCATCATCATCGTCATCATTATCTTCATCGGCATCATCATCATCATCATTAGCATCATTATTATCATCATTATCACCATCATTATCATCATAATCATCATCATCAGCAGCAGCATCATCATCGTCATCATCATCATCATCATCAGCATCATCGTCATTGTCATCGTCATCATTATTAGCATCATCATCATTGTCATCATTATCCTCCTCTTCTTCCTTTTATTATCATAATTATTAGTAGTCGCAGTACTAATACTATCACCATCATCATCCTCATTATAATCATTGTCATCATCTCCTTCTACATTTTATTATCATTATTATTAGTAGTAGCAGTACTATCGTCACCATTATCCTCATCATCGTCATCATCATCATGATCATCATCATCATCATCATCATCATCATCCTCTTCTTCTTTTTATTATCATTAATAGTAGTAGTAGTATAAGTAGCACTACTATCACCTGCCTTATCATTGTCATTATTGTTATCATCATCATCATCATCATCGTCTTCTTCTTCTTCTCATAAATATTATTATAAATATTGTCATTATTACTAGCAGCAGCAGTAGTTGTAGTATTAGTTATCATTATAATCATCCTCATGAGAAAGGATTGAAGCTGTGTGTGCTGGTCATCTTTCGAAATGAGCAAGGTTTAATTCCTCTCTCCTATTTGTATCAGCGTCTTTCACTCTCCTGACCCAGTGACTTATTCATCACTAGCCTTCTTCTTCTTCTTCTTCTTCCCCTTTTCCTTTTGTTATTATTATAAGCAGTAGTAGTGGTATTAATAAAAGTAGTATTAGTAGTGGCAGTATCATTAACAATGTTTTTCTTCTTTCTTCTCCTCCTTGTGGCATTTCACACAGGGTGTATTCTCACCTTGTTCTCATGTGTTCAACCCTGACCATGAAAAAAAGTAGGCAGTGCTGTTGCCTCCCAGCAATGGTCTGGGTTTGATTCCCTGGCCTGGTGTCAGGTGTCTGTCTGTGTGGAGTTTGCATGTTCTTTCCATGTCTGTGTGGGTTCCTCCCACAGTCAAAAGACATGCAGTCAGGTGAATTAAAGATAGTAAATTGCCCCTGGCTGTGTGTGCGTGCACGCGTGTGTGTGTGTGTGTGTGTGTGTGTGTGTGTGTGTGTGTGTGTGCTGTAGGATAAGAGATAGTGAGTGAGTATTATTATTATCCTCATTATTATCATTGTTATTACTATGAGCAGTAGAGCTGCTGGGTGGAGGTGACAGTGTGCTCTATGGGCACAGCTAGATATCTTGTCTCTGATTTACCTTCTGGTTGCTGAAGTTTGAAATGCTTTTCTGCACTATTATATTTAAACATTCAGCATTCACACTGTTTCTGACAGTGAGTTATTTTTATGTCATGCAGAAATCTATCAAACTGCTCTTGCTAGACGGATATCTTCCTAAATATCTGGATTATTCTGTTAGGAAGTCGGAGTATTTTAGCTCAGATCTAAAGGATTGCATCTGTGTGTGCTGGAAAGCTGGTTTCACGTCTATCATCTTTCGAACTCGGTGAGGTTTAATTCCCTTCTCCCATTTGTATCGCCCTCTTTCACTCTCCTTACCCAATGACTTATTCATCACTGGCATGAATTAAAAATCTTTCGATTCCCCTTCAACTAACAGCACCATGGCGTATTCAGAGCTGCTGTTTTCCACACACAGCTCACTTCTGTATGCTTTTATAATATCGCAATTTTTTTCTCCTGTGTAAAGGGATATCTGTAAGGACCGAATGTATTTCTATACTGAGGTTAACACAGTGAATCAGAGGTATGTCACCCTGCTCAGGAGGCCCTTTAGTGCCTATGACCAGGATGCTGTTTAAGAGCAGTAATAGAAGTGAATCAGGTGGGCATAATTAAAGATGGAGCTTACGTGTGGTGAGATATGGCTTTGGAGACGATGAGGGACAGAAAAAGGGCAATTAGGATCGATATGATCAAACCGACTTGTTTTAAAAGACCCACTCTGAGACTTTTTGATAAGCTCAAGGCCAGTGTGTGATATGTCTTCATTTTGCTCCATAAATTACCTAATCTCATCCTTTTTTTTCTAGTTCTTGCCTTTGCTCTGTAGCACAGGAAATTGAGGTTTCCGAGCCTCACACTTTTAACTTTTTACATGTGCCCGTGTCCCATCAAACCTATCCATTCAGCCGTAATTACTTTCATTCTCTTCTATTTCCCTTATTCTGTTTTATTCTCCATGCACATCTGCCTCATTTCCTTCGCTTCTTAGAATTCCTGGTAATAACCTGGGCCTATGTACAACGGTGCTAAAATAGAATATGCATGTGTTGGTTTTGGTTATTAGAAACAGCCGCCGCAGTGTTCTGTGGACAAACAACTGGGAAGAAGTGTGCGGTTTGATTTATACTGAACTTCACTGTTATTTCCATATAGAGGTTTAGCTTCTGCTGCCAGCTCAATCAAATCGGTCCAGCTCTGTCACTTCTTTGAGAAGTTGGGCACATGGGAGGGCAACGGGCATGAAATTATACCTACAGTCTACTGCCTCTAGTTCCTTCTTACTTAAATCTGGTCTCTCACATGTACGTTTTTTCTTTCTTTTTAACCAACATACCCAGTGTCACGTGCCATATATTAAAGCCTTTCCATAATTATGAAGGTATTTTCATATTTATGGTAGTGTTTAATGGAAGGTAGTGTTTGCTGCAGGAATGGTTTTGAATGTCTTTGTGTCTGTAACATCAGACTTTACAATTTAGAAATTGGTTTTGATGATTGGTTTTGTCCTCGAGAAGTCATCCAAAAGCTTGGGATTAAAGTCAGCCATAACATTAAAACCATCTGCCTCTAAAACAGCTCTAACCCGTCAAGCCATGGACTCCATACAACCTTTCAAGCTCTTTTGTGGTATCTGGAACCAAGACATTAACAACAAATCCTTCTTTGGCTCTTTAATGGGATCTGACCAGTCAGGCTAGTCTTTATCCCTGTGAACATCAGTGTGCCTTGGGTACACATGACCATGTCATTGGTTGTCCTTCCTTGAATCCCGTTTGGTAGGTACTAACCACTGCATTCCGAGAACATCCCACAAGACCTGCTGTTTTTATAATGCTCCGGCACTGTTGTCTAGACATCACAATGTGTCACTAAGCTTGCTTGCCCATTTTTTCTGCTTCCAACTTATTGTTTACTTGCTGCCTAATATATCCCACCCTTTGACAGGTACCACTGTAATGAAATGTTTTTCACGTCACCTGTCACTGGTTTGGTGGTTTTAATGTTATGGCTGATGTATATAGGTATATGATAAAAGAGGCATGCGGATAGAAATCAGTGTGAATGTGATGGCATGATCTATAGTGGCTTTAACATCAACTGGAAGCTGTATTAAGCAGTAGAGAATGATAAGGTTAAAAAAAATAAATATCTGATAAATCAGGACAGTCAGTATCTTGAGCACTATTTTTCTTTTTTTTGTATGTGTGTGTGTGTAATGCTGCTCGATGTTCTGAGTAAAGCTTGTTTGCTTTAGCTTATTATTGGACATAGAGGTCAGATCAATGTCTGTCAATGGGATGAGAGATAAACTCCTGTTTTGTTCCGTTCTATCTGATCCTGATTCTATCATTCAGCCCAACAAAAAAATCAATATGGTCAAATCAGTCAGTGGGGGAATGAAAGAATAAAAAAAAAAGCTACCACATGATCAGATACAAGAAACCCATCAGAAAGCTCATATACACTCACCGTCCACTGTATTAAGAAAACCTGGACACCTGCACATTCGAATCAGCCGAAATAATGTAGCACGGGCGCAATGCAAAACATCACGCAGGTACTGATTAAGCATTTTGACATCAGACATCAGAATGAAGAAGAACAGTGTGTGATGTCTGGATGTTGGTACCAGATGGGTGGGTTCTCGTCTTTCACTGGTGATCGCTTGGGGTTAAACAGATCAGTGCTGACAACACTGAGTGACAGGTCTGTGAGTGGAAACACCTTGTTGATAAAAGAGATCAGAGGAAAATGGACCAAATGGTTCAAGTTGCTAGAAAGTGTACTAGTATAGTAACTCAAATAATCACTCTTTACATCGGTGGTGAGTAGAAAAGCAGCTCAGCATCCACAAAACACAAAGCCTTGAGGTGGATAAGATAACATTCTGCACCACTTCTGTCAGCCGAGATCAGGAATCGGAGTCTACCATCATCAGATACTCTCACTAAAAGAACAGTTAAAGACTGAAAAATGACCAGGGGGATTTTTTGTATTGTTCAACTGCTTATTTTCTTCTGACCTCTCTTTTCAAGACATTTCAAGTACAGAACAGTTGCTCACTTAATGTTTTTTTTCCTTCACCATTCTGTGTAAACTGTATAAACCAGTCCATCTGGTACCAGCATTCATGCTACAGAGACACTTTTCCCCATTCTGATGTTTGATGTGAACATTAGCTGACACTCTTGATCTGCATCTCTATGATTTTATTTGCATTGCATTGCACTACTGCCACATGACTGGCTGAATAGATAACGGCAGGAGCGTGGTGGCGTATAGGTGCTCCTAATAAAGTGGTAGCCTTCAGGTTCACAATAATTTGGTTCTGCTTAAAATTGTACAAGAGGTTTGGGGAATATGTGATGAGAAATTTTTACGCCTTTATTTGAATGTGCAAGTGAGGTTTTGTGTTGAAGTGAATCAAATTGAAATTGTATTCCATGGTTTAAATTTGTGTGCACGGTTTCAAATTCAATTTGATACCAATCATCACAATTTTAGCCAATAAGCACTGTGAGGGGCTTTTCGGAAAGGACAGCCAAGTGGAAGAAAAAACAAAGAGAAGGAGAGAAGTTTTAATTAACAATAAGGAAACAGATAATATTCTCTGAAACATTACAGTGCAACGATATGCTTGAGGTTAGGAAACAGTTCGTCTGACTGGTTTAATCTCCTGTACTGACAAGACATGACTGAAGTGCCATTGAGCAGGGCACCCAACCACCCCAACTGCTCCCCAGTATAACCTACCACTCTGGGCAAGAGTGTTCACTGCTCACTGGTATATGTATCAATAGTGTGTGTGTGTGTGTGTGTGTGTGTGTGTGTGTGTGTGTGTGTGTGTGTGTGTGTGTGTGTGAGTGCGTGTGTGTTTTAAGGCACATTCACATATATGCAAATGAAATGGATTGCCACCAAACAGGTAATTGCTGTAAAATTGAATGTGAAACACTGCACACAAATTCAAGCCTTGCAGTACAATTTTAATTTGACATATGCACCTACAAAATGTCACTTACCAAATAAAGTCATAGGTTTTTTTTGGTTAATATTACATTCAGATTTTTGTGGGGTTTTTTTTTATCATTATGGAGAGGAAAGAAACTGCATGAATATCAGATAGAAAGTAAAGGGGCATATGAAGGACTTGAGAATTTAATGAAGAAACAGAAAGTCTCTACACCCCTGAAGATTAGGACTGATCAGTGGTGTGGAGAATGTCCCATTCACCTTGACTTCATGGCTACTTGCACACCAACCCGGTCACACACCCAACTGGATAAAAGCTGATTAGTTTGCTCAGTAACATTTGCCCAGGCATGTGGCATGACAGGAAATCAGCTTGAAGCACCTCATGTATTCTCACTATTCGCTGATCCTAATTCCTTCTTGAGGAGTATTTAAAAGGTGAAATTGGATTTGGAAGTGTAATCATATAGACAAATTTATTATCCTAATATGGTTCTCCATTCCATTACCTTTATACTATATTTGCAGTTAAAACACACATTGGAATAATGGTGCTCATTTGAAGACTCCAGCATGCAGTACAGGTCATGGCATGACATATATGATACACACAAACAATATATGATGTGTGTGGGTCAGTCGACTGTGGACAAGGTTGGAACCTCTTGTGGGCCATGTTGATGGACTCTAAAGAACCATAAATACCAAAAGCAGATGAGCCACAAAAGTTGTAGAACCGAGATTCACTTCTGCCAAAGTGACAGAAAGGTCAAAGTATTATGAAGGACAGGATCTGCTCATGATCCAGGCTCACCAGCCAAGCACGGTGGAGGTGGTGTCATGGCGTTGGCTTGCATGGCTGCTCGTGGAACAGGATCACTAACCTGTATTCACGATGTAACTGAAAATGTTAGCAACAGAAGAAATCCAGAAGTCTCCAGAAATATTTTGTCTGCTGTTTTAATTGGGGGTAACTTATTAAGTTATGCAGAAAGACAATCACCTAAAACACACAGCAACACAAAAAGAGGTGTATTAGGAGAAAACAGTGGAAGGTTTTAGACTTATCAAGTCAATCACCAGGCCTTAACCCAACTGAACAGCATTTCACCTCCTGAAGAAGAGACTGAAGGGCGAAACCACCCAAAGTGAACAACAACGTAAAGCTGAAATACAAGCCTGGAAACGCATCACATGAGTATAAATGTGATAGTTTTGGCGGTGGGTCTCTGGTTTGATGCAGTTATTGCAAGAAAAACATACGAAACCAAATATGAAATGGTATTTACTTTAATGTAATTTGTTCCAATACATTTGCTCACCCTTGAACGGGTGGTCTGCCACCAAAATGTTGTTTAACAATCTAGGTAGAAATATCAGAAAATAAAAGCTGATCAATTGCTGTTCCAATACTTCTGGAGGGATTGCATGGGAGTCTGTGCGTACTGTTATGTTAAGTTTTTGTGATGACTTCCTGCTTTAGCTTTTCAGTATTCCTGTAAGAGTCAGATTGTATGTACATAAGTTGATTGCTTTGTATGTAATGCTGTAGTGTTCAGTTGCTAGATGATGTGACTAACATCACTGACCTTGTCTCCTGCTTGTTATTGTCTCCTTAGAGACAACATTTCTGGACCATCTTAGCCTGTAAAATTAGACCTGTTCCCTAAAGCTGTGTTTAGCCTCATGTAGACTTTCATTTCAGTAGCATTTCGTCATAAATAATTGAAATATGCAAAGAAACATGAAAATATTTCAATACTGAATACATAATGTAATGGAATTAGTATAGACTTAGAAGGTTTGTGTTTTGTTTCAGACGAGGGCCATTATAAGGACTGATAATTGTGTCTATCGGCAGATCACCCCAGCATGTAATGATTGCAGTTGACTGCGGATTTGAAAGCTGGTTCTACCCAAAGATCTGAAAGAACTGAAGGCTTTAGCTCTCAGGGCTCACAGGACCTCCACATTCAAATTCAAATTCTGTCCCCAAACATTGTGTATCTTTTCAATCCCATTAGCTTTAATTCATTAGCCACATTAGCATCCATATTCAATGCCTGAAAGATGTGGCCAGGGCTATGGATGTCTCATGAGAAAAGATAGCATTCATTTCAAACCTACACGATCATTTCTCTTTCATTACCCCCATTTGAAACAGTTCCAACAGTCTAATACCTTGTATGTGATAACACTGGAATTGTGGCTATCACATATTTTGGGAATATGCTACTATTAGCCATTAAAATTCAGTATCCGGGCTGTGGGGATTTGACAAGACCTTTGCAGAATTTTAAGGCCATTTGGTTCATGGCTTAATGAGTTTTCTGGGCTGCCCAACCTCAGCAGCATTTATTAATATATCACGCAGAGATCCAGGAGCATCCTTGCATGAACACAGAGGCCAGTGCAAACAAAACTTACTTTATATGAATATTTATTTAAAAGGAAGCAAATATTTTGAGCGGTGCTGGGGAAAATGCAGGGAGTCAAAGTTCTTATGCTCCTATAGAGGGTAATATATCCCAGTATGTGTGCATATTATGAATTCAGTGTAAAAGGATCCATTTGGAGTGACATGCTTGCGCTGCGGATAGTGATGCTGTGTCACAGCTCCAGGGTCTGGGGTTTGATCCCGAGCTTGGGTTAGCGTGGGCTGTTTTTCACTATGGGTTCCCTTGAGTTTTCTGGTTTCCTTACACCACAAAATATGTCTATATGTGGATTGGTAAATGTGTGTGTGTGTGTGTGTGGGTGTGTGTGTATGTATGTATGTGTGTATGACTCAAAGGTGCCTTGTAATAGACTGATTTAGAATGTTTTCCTGCATTACGCCTCATGCCACAGGCTCCAGATTTCACTGCAGAACTGACCAGTGTAAAGCGCTGACTGAAACTGTATGAATGATTGATGTCATGAAATACGGTGTGTGCATTTTTTTTTCAAATTGCAATTTTTTAAAAGAACAGACACCTCCCTACATGAGAGAAATGTTTAATCACAGGTTAAGTTTTAGAAAAAAAAGATACAAAACAATGCTTGTAAGCCATCAACATGTGAGTCTCCATCCTTATTTACATTTACATTTACATTTACGGCATTTGGCAGACGCCCTTATCCAAAGCGACTTACAAAAATGCTTAGTTAAATTCTTGGAGTATCTGAAACTAGTGAAGGTAAATCAGGATTCAAGAACTCAGACCAGAATCCTACTAGAAAAGAGCCATGTAGTATCAATCATCCAAAACTTTCTAAACTAGTCAACCTGCAGAGAGAAGACAACAATAACCAAAATAGTCACAAAGCTAAACAAACAAGACAAATACAGTTTACAAACATTTCTTTTTCAATTAAGTGCTGGAAGAACAGGTGAGTTTTTAGTTGGCGTTTGAAGACAGCAAGTGACTCTGCTGTACAGACATCAAAGGGGAAGTTCACCTTTGGTGCCAGAACAAAGAAGAGTCTCGATGTTTGCCATTCTTATGCTGCCACCACCATGTTTCACAATTTTGATGATAATTTTGTGTTTACCTATTTTGAATTTTATTACTGTCTACACCTTTGTTATGCTACCACCAACATGTTTCACGGTTTTGATGAGAATTTGGTGTTGGTTTGATCTACTATTATTGTTTTATTGACCTATTTTGGGTTTTAATACTATAAAAAAAAATGTTGACAAAAAGTTTGTGTGGCACTTCAGCAAGCTTGACTGGGACAGAAAAGTGAACTAGGCAATATATTCTCAGTGACAATAGAGTGACTGCAGCCAAATGTTTCAAAATGATTAGGAACCTGTTGCTGAGTCGAATATTTTACCAAGCACTGTGTCATTTGTGGCTCAGGCTAGCCCACGGCTGTCATGAGTCTAGGGTAGCCTACTGGTGCCAGTTCTGATTAACTGTAAGAGACTTTTAGCATGGACACAGCAAAATGTTGCAGTGTTATGCGCTGAAGGAACCTGTCAGTGATTCCAGATTTTCTTTTCCACTCTCATAACTATACATGTTTAGCTGTAGTTTCACTATAATTACTGAATAATTCATTGTTATTATAATAACAGTAATTCATGTTTTACGATGTGTATTTGAATAATAAGCTAAATAATTAAGTGTACTGTCCATATGATTTGTGCTGCAGTATTATTGATGTAAATTATGTATACAGTATATGTATAGAACCATGCTTCAGAAATCTCACAAGGGTCAAACGGTTCACCTAACGCCTACTTTACCCTCCTTCTCCCACTAACACTGCAGTGTTTCGTTCGTGGGCAGATTTTCAGGCGCTGACACGACACGTTTCATCTTTCATTCTTGATCGACAGATTGGATGCAATGTTCATGACAGCGGTGGTGGTTTCCTCCACAGCATCATTGTCGTTTAGTGTTTCTTCCCATAGACTCATGAAAAAGTGTCGTTCCTGAGTGAAAGAGATGCCTGCAGATCCTAGGCTGTCACACTAGCGCTCTTATTCACTAGATTGAGGATTCTAAGACGTGTCCTTGCACTGATCTCTGTAGAACAGTCAGTCCTAGGGAGAGTAACAGCTTTGCTGAAATTCCACCTTTTTATTTTGGAAAAAAGAAAGTAGTTGTAAGCGTTTTCTTTCTCCGGTTTTGTAAGGTACCATTTTTTTCTCCCTGCGGTCTGCTGAAATCATTTGAAGTCATGTCATACTGTATAACAGCATATTGCAATTTTACTGGGAAGCGCCAAAAAGCTGAAGTGTGTTGTTCTTTTAATACTGCAGGGAAGATCCTAGCCACATCTGAACTTATTGAAACATCTGACTCCAGTTACAAAGTTTTATTGTTTAGTTAGGACAATGTAGCAATCTGATGTACATTATTTGTACATTATTGTTCAAATTATTACGGCTTGTTTTTTTTGTTTAGGACTTTCTATCATTTTATTTGTTTGTTTGTTTATCTGTCTTTCTACACTAAAGTAGCACAAACTGATACAGACTGTAATAAAAACAGGTACAGACTGGTAGTGGTTCCATAATGGTATATGGTTTGTTTAGCTGGCATTCCATGGCACCCCTGGTATGTCTACAAATGTCTTGTCTGATGAGTTTCACCTGTACATGTCCAGCATTCATTATGATTAGTTTTGCCTCTTCAAACACGACAATGCACCACCACACACATCTAGAGGTGCCAAATTATGGTTAGTGGGACACGCATCTGAATTTGGGGTTTTGCCATTCCCACCTTATTCACCAGATCTTAACGAACACATCTGGGATGTCATGCAACATACTGTAGAATACAGACATCCTACACCTGAGAATACAAGAGAACTGTGGATCATTCTGCAGGAAGTATGGTGTTCATTGCCTAAAGAATATTTTCAATGCCCTGTAGGGCATCTACCAAGTATCAGACTGGTGTACCAGTTTCTCTGGTACTTCAGTGTATTTATGTATTTATTCGGTGGAATAGATTTTCTCTACAGTACAACAGTGGTTGTGTTTTCTCACTTCCAGTTTGCTCTTTTCCCCTCTGACCTCACACTGTATCTAGAAAATATATCTGTATTGTTTTTAAAAAAAACCCACAATAGTCGCCCTGGGTATTACAGCACTACTCTCCTGCTCTCATGCTTTTGTTATCTGATCTCTGAGGTATATTTATAGGCCTATACATGGATCCCTCCTAGATACTAATTTGTTAAATTATAGCAAGGCAGCATGTGCTATAACATGTGTGGACACACACACACACACACACACACACACACACACACACACACACACACACACATCTCCATAATATAGACTGTGTGGGAGCTCAAATGATTGCAATTTGCTCCATTTGTGTGGCTATATGGGATTGGTTGACATAGAAGTGTTGATGATGGGGTGTAAGTGTTAGGTTCCGATGGACCCATCCACCCTGACGCCCTGATTATGGGTAATTTAGCCCTGCTGTGCTGGCATGGGATCCTACCCACGCTGCCGGAGTGTGTGTGTGTGTGTGTGTGTGTGTGTGTGTGTGTGAAAGAATTAGCTAGTCACTGACTCTCCATTGCCATTACCATGGGGATAATTTGGATAGTAATTCTGAAACTCATAAATACACAAATTGACTTTGGTATTGGGTGTAACGTCCCCTGAGCGCACCTGCGAGCTGTGTTTACCCTGTCCTCATATGCAATTACAAAAGATTATATTAACATTTTGTGTATGTCACAGGAGGCCAGCACGATAATGGCACAAAAAAGAGTAATAGTCATCATTTATCACTATACAGCTAAATTAAGAACTAAATAGTTTAATTGACCTTTACCAGTGTATCATTGTAAACCCCCAATACACAATAATAATGACGGCGTAACATACTATCATGTTAACCTCCATCAAGCATCACCATTTAATGGAAAGCAGAAGCTAAGATGCAACTATTATACATTTTTATTTATTAACAAGAAGTGCAAATGGATAGATGTCTATGTACACTGATACTGGTACAGCCTGTAACAAAAAGATTGGCTCTATAATGGTATGGGGTTTGTTTAGCTGCTATTCCAATAGGACCCTGTCTACAAACGTCTCTGACATATTCATTCTAATAAGTTTGGCCTCTTCCAACCGGACAGTGCACCACCACGCTACTGGATATGCCAAATTATGGTTAGAGGAACACTCATCTGAACCCTTACACTCCCATTGGGAATCTACTAAGTATTAGTCTGGTGTGCCAGTTTATCTGTATGTGTCAGCCATGCAAATCTTACATGGTCCACAGGTCCACATTGTAGCAGCCAGTGGAGAGAAGAGAGTAATAATAATAAATTCAGTATGTATTATGTCACAAATGTTATTCATTTATACAGTCTTTCACTTATATGGTAAAGACTTAGTGGGTAAAGTAGCTTGCTTGTGCATCAATGTCTTTTCTGCTAAACGTCCCTGAAAGACCTGTACCGGTTTCTGAACTTGACCAGGATGTCTCTTTATTCTGACTGGTTTTATACTCTGATTTTCTGGAACATCACAGCAAAACACACACGCTGTAGATGGTCTTTTTAATTTTTGACTTGGCACATGAAGATGTTACTTATGTATTCTGACTCACTGACTGTGAAGGCAGCAGCATATGAGTTACATCATTTCCATAATCATCAAACCATTCAGTGTGGCCATCATGTGCTGTTTATAGGGGTGGAGTCATCTAGGATGAGACAATGGCCATTAATATAGAAATATTTCTTCATAGGATAATTGTAACCAGTTAGAATGACTTGTGGGTTGGACAATCAGAATTAATTTTTGATTGAGATTGAAACTGAATTGGGACAAGTGGACTCAAAGTCTGCTAGTAAATTCCAAAGCAATACATAGGCACTGACTTTCTGTCACCTGGCACATGAAGCCATATCTGATATATATTTTTATCAGATAGTGCCAATGCTTAGTGAAAGGTTTTTTTCTTAGGATGATTGTGTAGAACAGACCCCCTTGTAGATAGCTCCTCTAAACTTTTTACTGGCTTGTGACTCCTCCCATTTTTGGTGACCTACGAGGGGTTGTGCCCCCCGGTTTATGAATCGCTGTTTTAAATGCAATACACAATTACACAAAATTACACAAATACTGTACATGCATACATACATACATAAATACGCAGAAGTATCAGAAAAAACAAGTACACCAGTCTGCTACCTGGTAGTTTCCACACAGGGCATGAACTCCACAAACTTGGGGTAATATTATGTATACCATACTTCCTGCAGAATGGTCCACAATTCTGTTGTATTCTGAGGTGTAGGATTTCTGTGTTCCACAGAGTGTTGCAAGGCATCCCAGATGTGTTTAATAACATTCGGATCTGGTGACTTAAGTGGGAATGACAAAACCCCAAATGCTTCTTGATGTTTTTGGAGGCCGTGTTGTCTTTTTGGAAGAGGCCAAACCCATCAGAATGAATGCAGGCCACACATACCTCACATGCATGCATGAATACATACATGGTTGGAAAAAAGTGATATAAATAAAAACTAAATGAAAAATTAAAGCATTTTCCTTTTTAGTGTGTTTACACCAAGAGTACATTGTGTTTACTTTTAATAGAAGAATTGGGTGGCTGTATATGTGGTTACTAGATGTACGCTAGAAGACAGAGAGTCATTATTGCACCACTTGTTCATAACTGCTCTGAATCTGACCCTATTAACTGAGCCTCTTTCTCATACACACTTCGCCTGCTTTACGCCAGTACATCTGCTAATCCGTGAATAATTGTCTGTTATTGTACGTCACTAATGCAGTAATGTGTTTTGTACGAGACAAATGGGTTCTCAGTACTTGTTCTAATGGATAATTCAGACACAATTGTTCATGCCATGCCAGTTTCACTTTGATGCTGATTTTATGGTGTTTTTGAATATCAGACTTTTGCTGGATGGGTGACATTCTCAGTGAGTTTGCACAAAACACTGGGGAGGAATGTGACAGGGCTAAATGATGTAAATATTTGTCAGTCCACAAAGTCTGTCCTGGCACTTTCACACCGTCACAAATATTGCCCAGAGTACCTCTGCTGAAGGATGATTTACTGTTCATAGTGATTAGCCATGCAGCAATAGATGGTCAGGTCAAGATTCCTTAATTAGGAACAGACACAAGAGAAATGCAATAAATTAATGGGCCACCATGACCATCAAAACAGCTTCAGTGCATTTCAGCATCCATTGAAGTGCCAGAAAAAATGCAAAATACATAGGCTGGTGGTGGCTCCATAATGGTATGGGGTTTGTTTAGCTGGCATTCCATGGGACTCCTGGTAAGTATACAAACATGTCTGACAGACAAATACTATGTGTGCCTCCTTTTTGAGTTACACTCACTTATTTCCTGCAGTCATTCTGGTTTGGCTTCTTTCAGCAGGACATTGGGCCACCACACACGTCTAGAGACGCCAAATTATGGTTAGACGAACACTCATCTGAGTTTCGTGTTTCATCTGAGTTATGGCACTTCAGTGTAGATACTTCAAGTCTCTGGAGCTGCACTGAAGTCAATTAGTTATTGTACTGATGATGTTGGTGAGAATTCTGTCTAGGGTCTGTACCTCATAATTAGGTTAGAATTTGCTGGCTGTTTAGGCAGCGGCGTATGATTTACATTATTTTCATGTGCAAAAAAACAAACAAACCAAAAAAAAAACCAGTGTGGTCCTCATTGTCCTCTTCATAGGACAGAGTCACCACCTAGGAAAAGACCATACACTATACTCAATATGGTATGTCATAATGGAATAAATGTAACCAGTTAGCGTAACATGTGGATTGGTAACTCAGCATTACCAAAATTTGATTTGGAGTGACCATGTTAAGGTACATGTGAATCCAAATACTTCTGCTAAAATCCAAAGCAACATAACATAGCCACTGATTATCTGTCACCTGTCTACCACCTGTCTACCACCTGTCTGCCACCTTAGTAAAAAAACAGACAGTTATAACACATCACTGTGGATGCACTTTAAAAAACACTGCTGTCTCTCACATGGCACACTGCAGTCTTTACGCTATACTGTACATACTATACTATCCAGTATGTACATTAAGTAGTACCTGATTGACAATTTTGCTTTAAATGGAAACAGATTACCGCATGGTCTGTAATGAAACTGTCTCAAAACAGTGTGTGTGTAAATATATAATTAATTTAAAGTTTAAATAATGTACTTAGATATTGTTGTAAATATACACTCCACACGCTTACAGAAATATTCTACAGGCAATGAACACCATACTTCCTGCAAAACGGTCCACAATTCTGTTGTATTCCGAGGATGTAGGATTTCTCTGCTTCTCAGCACATTGCATGGCATCCCAGGTTGGTGTCTCTAGATGTGGTGGCGCATTGACCTGTTGGAAGAATCCAAACACATCTGAATGAATGCAGGACATGAACAGGTGTAACTTGCACACATAGTGTTCACCTGTTACAGACATTTGTAGACATAACCCAAGGTCCCAAGGAATGCCAGCTAAATAAACCCCATACTATTCAAGACATGTATTTTGTATAGGCTTTCATATACCAGTTTTTTTTGCACTTCAGTGTATATGTCATTATATATTTTTTCTAACATATGAGTATGTTAGTATAGTATAGTATAGTATAGTATATAGTAAACTTCATGCAATCCTGGATGGCCAGTTTTGCAAGAGATTTCACCCACCACCAAAAGCCATGAATAAATGAACACAGTGTGAGTGGTTTGACCTGCCAGTGTTGCCTTTTTGTATTTATTCACCTATCATTAAAAATGCGTAATAACAAAAGACCTTTTGAGGAGCTTGTTGAAAGAACTATTCAGATAAACCACAACTTGGCAACCCTCGTCATAGCTTCCCAACACATACATGAATTTTCCTGCAAGAACATTTAACATTCAATTTTCCTAATGTTGTAGAACCCACAGCTGACCACATAAAAAAGGACACTGGTTTACAATTTAATTGCCTTTTGTAGTATGAAGTATCTTATTTTGTGCACAGCATATTATTCATTATGTCCAATTAGTAATCAAATGGAATATCAGCTGTACATAACAGCCTGCACAGCGTTTACTTGTTCTGACACGAGTCTTTATTTAATCATTAGTTTCATTTTTATTTAACAAGAATAACATTAATTTTTGATCATATCCTCTATTTCATATTTGTTTAGATTTTTTTATATTGCAATCTGCTCGTTAATTAACACTTATTAGCCAGTCCCAGGTGCAGATTTTTTGTATGATGAGCTTTACTAAGCAACAGGCTTTTACTGAACATTAATGATGGCTGCTGTATGTTATGTTTGTCACTGCGCCTCCTGATGTACGTACATCTGGCCCTCCAATCATTTTCCCTGAAGAGTTCATCACATTATAACCCACAGTGCACTATAAATACAGTGAACAGTTGACACACCATAGTACCATAATGCATAGTGATTTCATTTCATGTCATAGTGATTGATATGTGCTTGTCAGGATGGATACCACAGTTCATATTTGTTGTATTTGTAGAATTTCAGTGGGGCAGTTGTGTAGGCTTAAGTATCTGAATTTAGTCTAGTGGCTCCTTTACATCTGTCCCTAGTGCTCGGCATTAGAAGAGTCTATATACTGAAAAGTGGGTACAGCATCAATTTAGTCAGTTTTAACCCAGCGTGTCTTGGTGAAATTATTTGCATCTGTTACATCGAGGTGTTGGACAGCATGGTGGCGCTGCAGGTAGTATGTATGCTATGCAGCTCCAGGGATCTGGGGATGTAGGTTTGATAGTGGCTCTGGTCTCTGTCTGTGAGGAGTTTGGTGTGTTCTTCCGGTGTCCGAATTCGCCAAGTGCTCTGATTTCCTCCCACCGACTAAAAAAACACACATAGTAGACAAATTGGATACGCTAAATTGCCGTAGGCGTGTGTGTGTGAGTGAATGTGTGTGGTACCCTGTGATCGATTGGCGCCTTGTCCATGGGGTCTTCCTGCCTTGCACCCAGTGATTCCATCTAGGCACTGGACAAAAAACGTGACTCTGACGGCCTAAGCAGATACGAGAACAACTGACTGACTGACTGACATAGAGGCGGTGGTATAGTGATATAACATCTGAGTGAATTTGATTGGCTAACACTAGCTAGGCTCAGTACTATTGCAGTCAGTTATGTTTAATGAATACAGCCATGTATCTGGGTATGATAGACCAGATGTCTGTATACTTTTGGCCCTGTACGCTAGATGATAGCCGTACATCCTTCTTATGGGTATATAATGTGTAGAGTGTATGTAAATATGTATTCCTTTGGTTACTGAGATTAGATGCAGACATAGTATTAATTAGCTGCTTTAATACATTTATCATTATGTCAGTGGAAGGTCCTCACATGGAGTGTAAGACAAATGTGCATGTGTGTGCGTGTGTGCATGCACATCCCTACTGTGTTATAGTTGTGACCCAGTCTAAAGCTCTGATACACACAAAGTGTGTGTATTGGAGGCACAGGGCTGAGGATCAAGCGTTAAGAGCAGTGCTGACACTCCGCAATAAATCATTTATACAGCCTGCCTTCACACAGACCAGGCCGTGCCAAGAGCCTTCAAACACATACATCATTTACCAGGCCTCTCTATATCTTGTGCTATCAATAATGTGTATTGCCTGTACGTTAGGCGTACAGCTTCTAAGCTGTGCTCAGACACTCCTGTGCAACACACACATACACCCACACACATACATATACATTGTGTCTATACTGATGTTATATACAGTATATGTTACATGCGCTTTATCTAGCCTGTGGCTCAAACTGTATATTAATGATCCGTCTACAGCTACATATGCTGGTTTCATTGTGTGGTCACTGTGAATATGAGGACACAAATTTCCACCATATGGACCTAGAAGTGGGCTAGGCATCATTATTGATGAAGCGGAAGCAGGGGATGGGTAAAAAAGGAAATAAAAGAAAACAATGTTTAGTCCTCTGTCTGGACGTTTTTTTTTTCTTTCTTTTTTTTTTTTTTGTATGTGTGTGTATTTTCTTCAGAGTAAAAAAAAGAGGCCAGAGAAGTGACACAGAACAAAGAGTTTCTTTTTCTCACTCATTTTCTCTCATTCTTTCTCTTTCCCTCTCTTTCTCCCCTCCTCCCTCTGCCACTCTCTCTCTATTTCCAAATCTTGGCCTGTGCAGACTCTTGCGAGCCTCCCAACTTTCGTTCAATAAAATATGCAGAGTCCTACTTTCCCCCAGACGCAGGATTGCGTTCATCGCTCCTTTCCACCGTGATTCTTTCTGTTCCATTATAGGCCTCTGACTGAGCTCTCCTTTTATAAGTACTGCATCATTTATTAAACAGCTTATTTACCTGAATGTTGCATTCCTGTCCTGTCGTCCATTAGCAGAAAACAATAAGACTCCATCATGATAAAAGACACACACCCCCACACACACATACACACGAGATACTCACATCTACCCCTTTTCTGAGAGCATTAATCCTCATTTAGTGCTTAATGTGTCCAGGGATCAAATTCAATTTTGGGCGTTTTGGTTGGTTGGCGCATGGGGCCTGGTCATACCCTCTGCCCATTAGCATGCCACTAGCTTGGGTTCAGAGCACACAACAGTAAACACTGCACACATTATGCTTGGCTTGAAAAGCATGAAAGTTGACTAAATGCGATGTGTTTTTGTTCTGGAATTTTGGGTTATACAATAGTCAATCTGGCTTTGTAGCCAACTGCAATAAATGCTAATGAATGCAGCTGATACTTGTATATTTAGGTTAGCATTGAGGCCACAGAGCAGGGGTTAAATAGATGTTTAAGAGCTGGAGGACCCCTGCTTCTGTGCTGGCAATACAGATTGATTTATGCTATCTGAAGTTCTCTGGTTTGATATCACATGAAAGAAAGCAAGTGTTCAATATCTGTCCTAACAGCTTAATCTACTTTAGTCTACCTTAAAGGTATGGCCAGTTGTTAAATCATCTTCTGTTAGATATAAGCTATACAGCCAAGCATTTACACTAGTTAAATGAACACACGTAATAATAATAATAATAATAATAATAAAAAAAAGTCAGTTAATATTTTCTCTGGCCATCCAGACCAATATCCAATCCAATCCAATCCAAGTTCAGAATCTGATGAGAACTTTTACATTGCTAATCAGGTAGTGTAAAATGTGCCTTCTGACAGACAGTAAATCAGTTATTAAGTAGGTAGAAATCAGGTAGGGTATATTATTGTGCAGGCGAACTTGTGTGAGCAGGATGAGAGATATCCAAGCTATAAACATGAAGTAGGTCAGCTGAAATGATCATAAATGATAAAGGAGGAGGACTGGAAGGTGCTAGTGTAGCTTAGCAGTGTATCTGTGTAGTTTAGCTAACAGTGTAGGCTAATAGTAATAGTAATAGTGTAATTTAGTAGTTCATCTAATAGTGTAGCTTAGTAGTGTAGCAAATGGTGTAACTTAGTAGTGTAGCTAATAGTGTAGTTTAGTAGTTTATCTAATAGTGTAGCTTAGTAGTGTGGATACTAGTATAACTAATAGTGTAGACTAGAAATGTAGCTAATACTGTAGCTTAGTAGTGTGTCTAGTAGTGTAATTTAGTAGTCCATCTAATAGTGTAGCTTAATAGTGTAGTGAACGGTGTAGCTTAATATTGTAGCTAGCAGTGTAGCTTATAGAGTAGCTAAGCAGTGTATCTACGTAGTTTAGCTAATAGTGTAGCTTAGTAGTGTGTGTAATAGTGTAATTTAGTAGTTCATCTAATAGTGTAGCTTAATATTGTAGTGAACGGTGTAGCTTAATATTGTAGCTAGCAGTGTAGCTTAGCAGTGTGGCTAATAGAGTAGCTAAGCAGTGTATCTATGTAGTTTAGCTAATAGTGTAGCTTAGTAGTGTAGCGGATGGTGTAACTTAGTACAGTAGCTAATAGAGTAGTTTAGTAGTTTATCTAATACTGTGGCTTAGTAGTCTGGTTTATTGTTTAACTAGTCTGACTTAGTAATGTAACTAATACTCTAGCTTAGTAATGAATGAAATTAATACTGCACTTTAGCAGTGCAGCTAATAGTATACCTAAAATAGTGTAGCCTTGACTTGTCTGTCGGTAGATTGTGATTTATCACAGTGTACACTGATGTCTAAACAGCAAAACATAAATCCTTCCCAGAAACAGAAATGTAACCTTCATTCCATATTTTCTGATTTGTTAGAGCTGCACTTTAGGCAGAAACTGTGGTCTGATTGGTCACAGTGTCACCATGGCCAGGAACTTGTACTCACAGACTGCACAGATGACAGTCAGTAAATTTAGATTCAAGAGACTGAAGTGCTAAAGTGCCTTATTCTAGGACAGAGCTTTAGCACTAGCTGGATAAATATGGCTTCAAGAACATGCACTGATAATGTTCAGGAACAGTGACAAAACTGAGCAAAATACACTTCAGTGTGAGTTATGCAGCACAGTCTCCCAAACCAGAGCTCTAGCTTTTCTGTAGTTCCTGCTACATTTTATAAATAAATACGTCCGAGTACTTCTGACTTGCATGCAATGGCCACCAGCAACAGTTTCCTGTAGCCTGATGGCAAACATGAGATCAACACAGTTATTTTGGGCATTCAGTGAACTTTTTTCAATCCACTGACTATATCCTGCACTGAAAAGCCGAGGGCATTGTGGTGCTCTAGTGTTTATTTAATTACTGATATGCATATACCATGTAAGTGCATTGAGACACTTTATCACAGCCCTTAATATTTGAAAGGTTGTGGTCAGAAAAGTGTACAAAACCTGTAGGCCAAGCAGCTAAGGGTAAGACCATACAGCATGAAGCCGTTATATAAGTCCACTACTAGTGCAACATGCCAATGAAATGAGCCAGAACAACACGTCAGGCAAAAATAAAAATGCGAGCCAGGTTTTGTGTGTGTTTTACTACAGTGCTCTCACAACTTTTGTCGAGGGTGCAACCATGTGATGCTCTGTAGAGCCATTATGCAGTCTGACATCCCTTCAGCCCAGGGAATTTGAATACCTGATCTGGTCAAATGACTGACAATAAACATCCATAATGGATGGTCAGGAGACAGATACTGAAACATTGCATTTGGTTGATGTTTTAATGGACACAGTGCTACTATATAGTAGTGTCTATTGAAGGTTTTTTTTTCATTCTTCAAGGTCATGTGGAATGTCTAATGGCAATAAGCCGAGATGACTGGAATAATGATTTATACATGAAGACATTTCAGTACTCTATTATATGGCTTCTGTGGTGTGTGTTCAGGTGGACTATAGTAAGATTGGCAGCATTGTTCTCTTCCCTACTATACATACAAAGGAGTCAGAAACAACTTTCAGATTGCTGCGACGCAGCATGTATTTCCATGTTTATGCACATTATGCACATGAATATGTTGATGTGTGTGTACATGTGCTTATATCTGCTTTGGTATTGAAGCTCGGGAGATATATGTGACCCACTTTTCCTCTGTGCTGTTCTACTAGGCACACACACACACACACACACACACACACACACACACACAGCAAAACACCAACATCAGAGAGAAGGAGAAAGGGGGTAGATGACTATACCCAGCCAATACTGCATTACGCCCTCCTGATTCAAAAATCAATCTCTCCATCTGCTCACTAGTAGATCGGACAGGTAATTGTCCATGCAATAGTAATAATTTAAATGCTTCCAACATTTAACCCTGTTTCCATCCGCTCATGTGTGCACATTAGTAGACCTATAAAGAAATAATTATGTACCATGGCATGATCCCAAAACATAATTCTACTCTTATACACACTATTGGTTCTTATCATTAAAAAAAAAAAGAAGCAAAAGTGACTGTATTATAAAGCATCGTCCTGGAAATCCACCTTAATATTGCAGCACTGCACTGACTGCTGCAAATATGTATTCAATTACAGCCAAAGTGTGTATCAGTGTTTATTTGTGCTCGGTAATTGAAGAGCGTGGAGACTGCTGTTAATCGTATATGCACTAAATGTAGGCGAGCATTGTCCATATAATTGGAAGTATAATGAATGACGGTATGGACATATTAGGTTTAGGCAAATGAGGGCGAGAGAGAGAAAGTCTGAGAGAGAAAGAGCAGAGAGATATAAAACACAAAGCATATGGGAGCACTTGAGAGTAAAGCAGTCTCTAAGCTCTTTTTGGAGAGCATTAGCGTTACCTGATGAGTAGTAAAAGTCTGCATTTGTCATCCTGACACTCCTCCGGCCCCCTCCGAGGCAAGCTGCAGTTTAACGAGTAGCACTGATGGATTACTGGACCGCTACTATACAAACTCTAGCACTGCACATATAGCATAATGAACACATTCATCCTTTCTGCTTTACTAGTGTATGTATTCACATCTGTATGGAAGAGATACACAGTTTGGTCTGGATGTCGTCCATGACAGCTGGTGGTGTAAAAATTTACAGACTGAAATCAGTGTCTCAATTTTTAATTAAATAATGAAACTAAAGTAATAAAGGTACCTGTACTGAAAGTTTGATAAAAAATGCCTGCCATTATTTTTTTATTACTTATATCATTCTGCTGTACATGTTTAACTCTAATGTAACAGACAAGACAAGATGTAATAGAAATGTAGGCTTTTTACACTGATTTTAACCAGTAACAAACATACTACACTGCCTGAAAAACATTGATTTGGATTAGAATTTGGATTTGGTCTCTAGAGGCATTGTTATGTTCTGAGGTTGCTTTAATTGGTCAGGTTGCTACTCGGCAACATCTCACTGGAGTGCCAGAAAAACTGGTAGAGACTTAAAAACTTGGCTGGTGGAGGCTTGACAATAGTATGGAATTTGTTTAGCTGGAATTCCATGGGAATTATGGTTAGAGGAGTTCCTGAGCTTGGGGTTTTGCCATTCTTACCCAAGTCACAAGATCTAAATGTTATTGATTTTATTGATATTTGTATTGGGATACCATGCAACACACTGTGGAACACAGAAATCTTTGGAATAGAACATAATTGTGGATTGTTCTGCAGGAAGTATGGTGTTCATTGCCAGAATATTTCTGTATTTCTGTATTACTGATTGAGCAGGTTATATCCTCAGTTTCCCCAATTTTCTTCTTCTCGGATGGTATGGGCATATTTCAGCACAACGATAGCAGTGAAAGAGTGATTCAGGGAGCATGAGAAATCATTCCCACACCTCAGAGTCCTGACCTTAACTCCAATGAAAGTATTTAGGATGTGCTGGAGAAGACTTTACAGAGTAGCCTGACACTCCTGTCACCAACAAAAAAATCTACCTTTAAATCTTCTCAAAATGAATGCAACTATGGATGGAAATGTGATGTTGCATAAGTGTGAAACTTTTTTTTTTGGAGAGACAGTGTATATAATAAGAAATATTAATACTGTCATTAAAATGTGTAGAAGCTTTAAAATCTATGATATTCCAGGAAAATTCATGAGAATTTATTGCTGTTTCTTATGCACGTCCCATTATACTGTAATTATATTAGGAATAATCTTAATTGGGCATATATGAAATTATCACTGGGCAACAAAATATTTTGTTTTTCTGTCCCACAAACTAAAATAGGTGGATGTTATAGTTCATTTTACAGTACACAATTTGAATCTGTTTTCATATACTGAGTGTACTAGTATGTGTATTATTCATTAATAAGTTTGTTATGTACAAACTTACTTCTAAAATGTGCAAGTATATGAGTTTCACCTATGTTTGGCCTCAGGAACATCACTGTTTAGTGTCTAGTGATAGTCTGCAAACACACTTATCTTGGTCCTGCTGTTCTATTTCTATATGTCTATGAGTATACTGGAAACAAACATTATTATTATTATTATTATTATTATTATTATTATTATTATTATTATTATTAAGAAACATCCTGGTAAACCAGTGTAATTAATAACAAACAAAGGTGTTGTCCTGAATTGTTTTATTCTTCTTATAACAGCAATTTGCCACTGTTAACATATTTTTATCCAGTTATAGTTACATTTAATAGGGGTGCTTAGGTTCATAATAGTACAGTTTCCCGTATAAATTTGCCATGGATACAATCTGGGATGAACTCATGCATCATTTCTAACATCTTTGCATCAGTATAATTATAAGTAGAAGCCCTGTGCTTTCATTATATAAAAATGTGACCAATCATTTTATATTTAGATTGATTCCTCCTCTCTGAAGCACACTCTCTCGTCTCCACTGCTGTCAGTGGCCTCATCAAGCCGTGAGTTGGAGGTGTGTCCTTCACTATATTGGAATGCATGGCATCATATTCATCATATTCATCACATCGTATTGGATTAAATCACGCTGTGTTGAATCAAATCTTGTTGAGGCACACTGCATTTCAATAGGAGTGAACTGTGAATCGTATCGTATTGCATTAGTAGCTGCTATATTTAATGTATTGGACCATTGACAGTGTATCAAGATGAGTTTTGCATCTGTCTCAGCGATGGAGCTGCACATTACTAACATTTAATGTTGTGGAACATCTATTAAACAAGGTAGTTCAGGCTAATATTTATGTTACTGCGGCTATAAACATTTCGCTCACCAGCCTCAGTTTTTCTTGTCATGTTACAGAGAATCCACTAAGCCCTCTGACCTGAAAATACAAATAAAAGTACATTGGAGATTTATTCCTAACCTGCTAAATAAATGTCTCCTTGCAGAAAACGTGACCAATTACACGTTTAATCTAGCACAGGCACATTACAGGTCCCTGTGGATGAGCTGTTACTATAGAAACAATAACATTAGAACTAATGCATAAATATGAACCTGCAATTTGCCTTGCAGACAACTTTACTGTCAGAGGAAATCAAACATCATGACTATTAGAGAATTATAACCCTTTATCATATACACTGAAGTACCAGAAAGACTGGTACAGACAAGCCTATATAAAGTGAAAGACGTCTTACTGAAGCATCATAAAGGTATGAGGTTTGTTTAGCCGGCATTCCCTTGAATCCCTGGTGAACGCTATGTGTGGCTCCTTCCCGAGCTATTAAATTATGGTTAAAGGAATGCTCATCTGAGTTTGGGGTTTTGCCATTCCCACCTAAGTCACCAGATGTCAGAATTGTAGGCTGTTCGGCAGGAGGAACGTTCTGGTGTTTGTTGCCTACAGAATATTTCCATAAGCTCATGGAGTCCGTGCCCTGTCGTTTTTCTGCAGTCCTAGGCTTCTGGTACCAGTTTTTGATGCTACCGGTTTTCCTGGCACTTTAGTGTGTCCAGATATATAGCCAGAGAGGAATCAGAAGATATTTTGATTATGATTTGATACCAATACTGTGCAGAAATGATCACTGATTTGCTTATTTTAACAAACTGTTAGTTCCAGTTGAAATGAAGCTCTTAAGACAAAACAGATCTGTGAAATATTTTTTAATTCCATTCTCATGATATTAACGTCGATTTCATACACTAAAATAAATCATGTCACACACAGAGTCCCACTTCTACAGTCTAATTATATATTTCGGGTGCGGATTTGATCACTTCAGAAGGAGGGATACGCCCCTAAACACACTCTTTCTACACACTCTTTCTGTCTGTCTGAGGATGTGGCAGCACCAGAGAGATGCGAAATCTGAGGCAGTCTCACTGCAAAGCAACTGATTTGTCATAATTATCTGTGTTACTATAAACACTGCTTGGATGGTTTCATAATGTTCTATACCAGTCCATACTTCTCTCTCTTTCCTCACACACACACACACACACACACACACACTCACACTCACACTCACACGCACTCATACATCCGCGTGGCCTTTAACATTCATTTGGCTAAGAAAAGACTATGAATAACACTCCTCTCCTTCCTCTACTGCAGTCCGGGGCATAAATAAGCTTCGTTTTATTCCCCTCCTCTTGGTTTCTGCAGGGTTGCAGGACGGGCACACTGCAGACTTGAAGCCAAATGATCTAGGCCACTCAAGCCAAACTCACTCCTATAATTAACTCCAGGCTTGCAATGCATGACGCAGAAAAAAAGCTTTAAAAATCCTATATTACGCGATGATGAAGGAGCATGAGGGGTGCAGATCTATGAGATCCATAACGGAGGTGAAACAGATGAGGACGATAGTGGCTCTGACCCACTTTGTCATCATTTTGTGGGAGACAGTTTTGTGTGTGGTGATCCATGCTAGTCACGGTGACCTGCCTACAGAGTGCCGTTGAGGTGATGGGTATGTTGAACCAGTACATGGTGTGTGGGTCAGAGTTTTGTGTATGTGCCATGCATGATCTTGCTACACACTTTCACTGTTATCAGTGTATCAAAATGATCCTCTAGAAAGTATTAAGAACTGGTTTGACTGAGAGATTAGCAGAAAAGTGCCCAGATGGTATATAAGCATCCTTCTGAAGTCTCGCTCACTCATTATGTAAGCTGCAGAAGGCAGGGAAACACCCTGGACAGGTAAACAGTCTAATGCAGGACAGACACACACACACACACACACACACACACACACACACACACACATACACACCTACAGGGCAGTTTAGTTTCTCCAGTTCTCCTGCCTACATGTCTTTGGACTGTGGGAGGAAACCCCTCATCACACACCCAAGGAGAAAATGCAGACTACACACAGAAATGATACGGGATGTCTGGCTGAGAATCTGAACCCAGGCCCTTCTTTCTGTGAAGTGACAGTGCTACCTAGCGCGCCACCATGCCTTCTCTTCATTTGAAATTTAAACTATGCAAACATTTCATCCTCTTAAGTGTGACTTCAGAAGTGCTGTGTCCATTGCAGGAGATGAAGAGATATGTGTGCACGTTCTACACTCAAATAAGTCATCAAACACTTCAGATGCAAACAGAGTCTCCTGAGGAGCAGCCTGACTTCCGACTTTCTTTGATATCTGAAGCGTTGCAAAAGCACCCCAAGGCATTTTCATGTTTGTGGAAGCAAATACTAAGTATAACTGTTGTGCTGAATTCAATTTTTCAAGTTTGTAAATGGTATAAAATGATATCAAAAGTTTAAAGGTCGTCTAAAAGTATGCCATATTAAGTAAACAAGCAGCATCGACACTACTGTGTATTGTGTAATTTCTTACAGGCCAACGATGATATGTTTGCCAAGTTGTAAGAAGTGATATGCGACTACTCGGCAGCACTTGCTGAACGTCATCGTATGTCAACGTTTTAGCCTTTCGGTCCTCATCTCGCGTTTGCCTCTCCAATTTAGCCCTATAGAACAAAAGCGATGATTTCATGTCCCAAAATAACAGTGTCGAGCCACAGGAGGAGCCCATCTCACGCACACAACATCACAGAGCTGCTCAGCAGGAGAGAGCGCGCTTCGCGACAATGTGCTTCATCATTACCTCTCTCCCTTCATCTCTCTTGCTTCCTCCTTCTCTCCACTCCTCTTTCCTCCCATGTTTCCCTTTCAGTCAACTCACTCTACCCCCTTTCCTGTCAAAATCCGCCTTTGATTAAGCCACATCTTTTTGTATTTAAATTATTGATTAGCTCATGCCACATTATGCTCCGAAACTAGATCCAGACACGGGTTTGTTGTACCCACACGTGCCATTAGCCCTTGCTAGCAACACTGACCTAAAAAAATGTGCCAAGCTTTTACTGTTTATTCCTGTAAGTGTGCGGCTCATTACTGCAGGAAATAACCATTGGCTTCCGATAAAGTTTGGCAAGTTCAGCTTGAATATGAGCTCCTCGATCTCAGATGTACAGTATCTCATGTCCTGAATTAGCAGCTAGCATGGTGAACTGTCTTAGCTGACAGGGCAAGATGTTTTCAGTCCAGCAATAATTACAAATCCACCCAAAGGTATAAAAAATGTGCAGCATTCATAATGTTGACATAGAAATGCTTTTGCTCGCCTCCACAGAAATGAATATATTCAGTGTTTCAATTCATTGTTTGATAATATTACTTTATAAGATGCCATGATTTAGAGTGAAGTTAATATTTTTCCCTCTTTTTTTTGCTGAATGATTCAACGATGCAGTGCGTCCACTCAGATTTTTGTTCACCTGCCCACACACATTTTTTCTTCCTCGCACAATTCAACCAAAAGTAGCCCAAGCGGAAAGTGGGAAATCTCCCAATCTGGCAACAGGGGTGGTGAGATCAGGAGAAGGAGCCGCTTTATGTAAGCGCAGTCGGAGGATTGAGGCGAGCTTCTAACTTCTCTAGGTCTGCTCGAGGCAGCTTCAGCACCTGCTGCATTATTGATGAGGAGCGGGAGAGAGAAATAGGGCAGAAGAGAATGAACTAGATTCTCTGTGTTCATCCTGCATGTTACATAAATGATTGTTTGGGGGGGGGGTTGCTCTCATTATATTTTGTTAAAAGACTCACTTTTATTGATTCGACTTTTGTGAATCATGATTTCGAAAAAATTGGATCTCTAAAATGGTCTCCATTTTGTAATTCTGATGAAAGTCTTTACTTTCATGAGCTTATGTAAGACCACTAAAAACGATGCTTAAATCTGACCATTAGAATTTTAAGAAATTTAAGACATTTAAGAAATGTCCTAAACATATATCTTCATATTGTATAATACCACCACCATCATGAGCCCAATCATTCCAAACCATACCCTTCTTCAGTATATCACAGTTTTTGATTCTGCACCAATGCTAACATTAGCACATGGTGCCTAAAGATAGACCGCAATGAAACATTGTTTTAATCCAAAAGAAACACATTGTCTTAACTGGAGGCGACTCAGGATCACTCTCACATGCATGAATGAACAGATTGGTGACTCAGCAGGTTGTCAGGTTGGTCTAAACTGCATAATGGCTTAACAGAACACACCATATGTACCCCACGTAGGTGATTACACCCATACACACTGACTACTCACTACTACTCACTACTCACTACTAATAATCACCTAATCGAATATGTATCTGTTATAAAAAAAAAAAAAGGATAAAGGACCATATAAAATTGTGTTGGACCTTTCAAGGTACGAGACAATCACAAGTGAATGAGAAGCCTGAGCAACCGTGACTGGACTGCTCAGAAGCTTGTGTGTGATATTAATATATATGTAGTGCCGTGTCGTTTTGGCTCGGTATAAATAAGGTATTAGGTATGTATAATTGAGAAATGCCTGGTTGTTTGTGTGCAGTACATAAGCAATTCAGCATAATCAGTGTCCTCCAGCACTCCAGAGGAGGTGTCTTATATGAACAATGACTCCCTTGTTATAATGTAATCCCTAAATACACATGGCTGCTTAAAAAAAAAATAGAGCACAGAAAGCTAGCTCATCCTTTATATGTACATATTAGTGCTTGTTCATTTTGGTGATTGTTTTAATGGAAGCAACATAAATGAGGCTGAATCCAATCCAAGCACAGAGCTGTAGAGGATAGGATATTGTGTAGAGAGCATTTTCACACTTGCTTAATACCCACGATTGATTCCGGGCTTGTCTCAGGTAAGCCGTCATTTTCGCAGGCTTGCTTTCACACAGATGAATTCCTTCCTAAGTACTTGTGGATATTTTGGTGTGTCACTTCTGCTGTGCAGGATTGCTTTTTTGAAGATAATATTGTACACCTATCTCTTTCTTCTTATGATTACTCTTGTTCTTATTAGTTGTAGTGACCGTCCAGAAAGGCTTTCATCTCTTTAGGAGACATCCCCTTGTCTGTCTAAAACCAGGAAAGAATATAGCACAAGGCAGCCAATTAGAGATGACTACTTTCACACATGAGGCGGTCTGCACCTGGGTTCATTTCAACTGAGCCCAGGACCACCATTGTAACACAGGTCAGCTAGGGGGTGGAGGTTTACATGATTTGTTGCCTGTCTTCAGTCATTTGAATAGAACATGTGGATTTAATTGTGTCTTCAGTCTTAAATAATGGCGCTCAAACTACATTAGTAGGCTGGAGCTTCCTGCAATTCATTAACTTAAGAGTTCCCCTGATGAATCTAAATTGAATCATCTGTGAAAGCAACTGACGATTCAATTTAAATCGAGTCAACTCAAGTCTCGGACTTGACTCGAGCTGTAGGTTGAGAAAACCAGAGCTGCTAACTTAAATCCCAACTTGCGTAGTGTCAATTGCACTATGCACAATTTATATTGCACAACTTTTCATGTTTGCACTCATATATTGCACATTACTTTTTC
>JAOVVF010000047.1:24219915-24232130 GCA_028565595.1 Duopalatinus emarginatus
ACACACACACACACACACACACACACACACACACACACACACACACACACACACACACACACACACACACACACTATCTGTGGTCCATCCCAGACAGAAAAAATAGTAGAAATAAATTTAATCTGGAACAGAAGTAAAATAAAAAGAAGAATAAATAAACATAATATTGCAAGGCAATGGAGAATTTGTATAGACAACAGTAAAAGCGGTATGATGACTAGCACCATAGGCAAAATTGACAGGTTCCCATTTCTAGTATATATAGCCTAATTATTGGTGTGCTACTCAAATGAAGCCAACTAGTTAAAGTACAGGCTTCAGAGAAATATGATGGCTCTTGGTCTCCATCTTCATCTAATTGATAGTGAAGTGAAGTGAAAGATTTGCCTACTGGGCAGCCCCAAGCCATGGCACCAGAAGAGCAGGTGGGGGTTAGGTCCCTTGCTCATGGGCACTTCAGTTATGTCTTGTCTGTTGAGGGGATCAAACCCACAACCTTCACATGACCACAAGGCCACTGCTGCCGCTAGTAGATGGTTGCTTTCATCTAGACTCAATCCTGACCATTTTGACACAAGTGAGTCCTGGTCTTTGTATCTGTCTTGGACGTGACACTAGTAGTGGTCTTGTTTAGTACTAGCTGTTCTTGGCGGTGATCATTTCTGGCTGAGAAGGAAAGCAGGCCAGGTGACTTCTCTTATGATGTTCTCAAGATGTTCATGCCTGTCCTGCTGGTGTGTGCTTGTCCAGTTTACTCACTCCATCATCAGTCTCCATCATCTAGTGTCTCTGTAAAGTAGCTGAAATGCAGATAAGGGCAGATGGGTGATGATTTGCAGCAGGTCTACTGGGTTAGTGATGCTTCTTCCCCACACCAGTGAATGCGCTTCTTTGGCGCGTGTGCGTCGCTTACTTCAGGACCAATGAAAGAGAGAGAGAGAGAGAGAGGGAGAGAGAGAGGGAGAGAGAGAGAGAGAGAGAGAGAGAGAGAGCTCCATCTGTAGCTCTATCAGAGCGGCAGCAGTGTGCGCGCACGGCACGCGTCGCAGCTCGCAGGGGGAAAAAACGCACCGGCACGAGCTCTTCGCCTCCGGACCGGATACCGAATTTCTCCCGTTACATATCGTGTCTTTTCTTTTCTTTCACGTGGGACAGACGATATCGCCGTAACCAAACTCATCTGGAACAGAGAGAGAGAGAGAGACAGACAGACAGAGAGAGACAGAGAGAGAGAGAGAGACAGAGAGAGAGAGAGAGCGTCTTTGGTTATACAACCATCGAACAGTCCTTTACCTGACTGTCATAAAGTCTCAGGCGTCTTTATTACAAAAAAAAAATAAATAAAAAAATCGTCTGCGTGATTCTTCGGTTTCTCACGTTGGAATGAACTCGATCGGTGGCCCGGCTTCCCGGATGAATGGGTGATTTTCCCCAGTTACACGAGTCACAATTTGCTGTGATGCTCAACAGCTCTGTGTCTGAGTCTTACAGCAAGTGAGCCGCGGGTGGCGGACCGGATTGGGACAGAAAGCTGACGGTAAGCTAAAACACGGTGTGTGTGTGTGTGTGTGTGTGTGTGTGACAAAGTTTGAAGTGCAGCCTGTGCGGAGGTGATGCAGCGTGGGCGAGCACATCCGTCTCCTGTGTGCGTAAAACAAGTGCCCTAACCGTCCAGCGTGAGCAGGGCTTGTTTCCTCTAACCTGCTGGATGGTGGTGTGAAGGTTTGGAGATGTGTATCTGTATCGTGGGCGGAAGGATGGAGGCTGACATGCGGGGGGGGGGGGGGAAGCGCAGCATCGCTGCAGAAGTGATGATGGCTCAGTTACTGCATTCCTACAAATCAGATGGAGATGAGAATCCAGCAATTCACTTCCGAGCCAACATGGATGGCACTTTGGGTAGAATTGTCAGTGCGTCCTGGTGGGATGTTTACAGCTGGGTTTAGCTGTGCATCACGACAAGACAAGACGCACATGGATGTGGTGTGTTTGGTGTGTGAATGTGTTCAGTGTGGATGAGAATAAAGAGATCCAGGGGTCCGGCGGTGCGAGGTGCGAGCCTGGAAGTCAGAAGAGTTGGACCCGCTGGGATGGCACGAGCTACACAATGCACACACACACACACACACACACACACACACACACACACTGCAGTCTCTGTCTTTACTCACAGTCAGCAAAGGAGAAAGAGAGAGAGAGAGAGAGAGAGAGAGAGAGAGAGAGAGAATTAAATATATAAATAACATATATGTTTTTCTTTCCCTATATCACCCAGTTTTCATTGGTTTGATCCAGTATTAGTGAGTTCACACATGTTCCGGATGTTACTAAATGTTTATAAATGCTTAATAAATGAAGAATGGGGGGCTGTGTGCTGGGGAGAAAAACTGTGGCTTTATTGTCAGAGCTGTAGAGAGAGCGATTCAGACTCATGATGGATGATGAAGAACTGAATTTCTGCCGTTACTAATACACAGATTCCTCCCCCCCCCCTCACACACACACACTCGTACACACACACACACACTAATAAACTCACCACCCTCCCCCAGCACTATCAGCACTATCCTGCCAATCAGGATGAAGATGAGTCTTGCATCTCGGAATCAACGCAGGCACCCCATTTTTCAGGGCGGGATATGTCCCGATGGTTCATAAAACCCAGAGCCAAGAGGATTAGATTGAAACTTTAGGGAATTGGTTTGGACAGCATAATTGACTTCTCTTACCGGAAGTGTCACTCAGACTGGGAAAATGGCTCCCAACCCCCCAACCGGGTTGTTGAGATAAAGTAGTAGTAGGCATTCAGTCCCACGGCGCTGTTCGTGTGACTCATGCTGAACCAGTTCATTTGGAAATTGGCTATTCAACAGCGTTCAAGATACAGAGTATATGTACTCAGATATGTTCATCACCACAGGCTGCGAAGCATCCTGTTAACAAAGCCAAGTTGCCATGTTTACTGCTTGTTGAGGGAATTATATAGGATGTGGTATTAAATTAAAACATGTCAAGTCACTTTAAGTTAGTGTTCATGCCGTAACAGGCGAATACATTCGGCATATATCGACAGGTTTTCTGCAGAATTGAATTAAAGCCAGATACAGGCTTAGTTGTTCTGCTCTCATTTTGTGCTGAACATAAATTTCAGTTTTGTCACAAGTACATTTACCATTATAATTAAAGATAAGCTCTTGTAGAAGATAATTTTTGACATTGTCATTTGACAAGCTCGACCGATAAGAACATTCAGTGCGTGTCGAACCGTCTATTTAGACTGAGCCTATTTTGGGTTCTGATGTCTGTTTCCATGCCTCAATCTTTTTCTGGTGAACAGAATATTCTAACACACTATGAAAACATTTACAGAACAACAAAAAAGACCTCAGTTTGCTACCACTGTCTCTGAGGCTTAATCTTCTTTAGTGTGTCATACGGGGACTTCAGGCTGCAGTTGCTATGAGGCATTTTCTTGCTGCAACTCTGCCGCATCCTATGGAGATTTTTCTTATTATAGTTTCAGTGCTGTTTTAGGCCTGCACACGACCAGAAGTCATTCAGGGCATTAAACCTGTTCTTGTTAGAAAAGAAGACACCTCCAGAACAGCGTCGCATGCACACGGCAAAGAACGAACAGGCCAGCAACAAACTTTTTCTTCCTAGACGTTTATCTACTATTATCAAGGACTGGGCCAGATGCTGCAAAATCCAGAGAAATGCGTAATACCCTCTTAAATCTTCCTGAACTCTCAGTATGGCAGAAAAGTGCCAGTCAGCATTCTGTCAGCTTGTATCAGCCGAATAATAAAACCGTAGCCTTTCCAGGTCGGTGCTAAGTCAAAGGCCATTGCATCACCATTACATCTAAACCTTTAGCAATAAATCAGAAAAACGTCCAACCCGGATTAGCTGCCACACAAACACTGCAGGAATCTGAGGCTGCACCCAAACCCACTATCGCAAAGGACAGCAATTTGTCTTCTTAAGCTCTAACCAGTGACTTCCACTAACAAAAAAAAAAAACACTACCTAATTCTGGTGTCAGTTTCGATATAAAGTACTAAATGCAACCTGTGCCCTTCTCATGATCACATTTTTTCTTTTCTTCCTGCTGACCGAAGGATTTCAGCTGCAAAAGGGAATGAGTGCACTATTAACATGTTCTTTTTATTTCCATAGATCTGTATAATCTCGATCGCTTCTCTGCAGAGTGTGAGAATGAAATGGAGAAGGGCTTTTAACCAATGAGACTGTTACATTATACCACAAAATAGGAGTTTAATTTAAAGGAATTTCTCGGGAGTTGATTTGATTGTGAATGTAATTTCAGATGGTCCTGCTCATAATCACAATGTTTTATTTGTAAATACATTGTTCACATACATTTCTGGCAAAGGTTTACAGTCTGGCTTTGATTTACACAATCAGACCATTCTACATACAGCCAGTTCACCTGTCTTTAAGGATAAAATTATATTAGCATATATGCATAAAAAAATAATAAATTTGCCAGATTGTTGCAGTGGCATCCAGATGCATATCCAGGTGCTGTTGTTCTTTATAAGGAGGGGATTTACCCATACCACTTTATTATAGGCAGGGTGGATCCTGTCCCAACATTACTGAGTCTGAGGCAGGTATACAGGTACACTCTGGATGAGACTCCAGTACATCACAGGGCACCATGGTCACACACACACATTTAAATGTAAAGGAAATTAATTGAAGGCGATCCATTTACAGGCATGTTTTGGGAGGTGGGAGGAAACTGGAAAACATGGAGGAAACTCATGTGTGTATATTTCCATCATGGCCATGGTATAAAATGTTCATGCATATCTCTTTTAGCTCAATATCATTAATTGCCTAACTACCATATACTACTAATGTCCTTCTAAATATATAAATATATATAAATATATAATGGTTTAGTGTGCCACTTTCAATAGTTCTAGTGGCCATTTTAAGTTGAATTTAGAGATATGTAAGTAGATAGTGACATCGTTTTCTTGTGTTAAAAAGGTGCTTAACCTGCTTTTCTTGGATGGAGCAATCAGATTTTTTAAATTATTCTTGTATGAACAGTTTGTGTGGTCTAAAATGTGCACTAATAAAGCAGATCAGATTTGGTGGGTAAAATCAGCTGTCAACTGCAAAAGCCCCCAAAAACAGATTACATTAAAACCTTGACTTAAATTTAACCTTGACTTAAAAACAATGAAGAGGTTTTAAGTTAGGTTTAAATGCACTAAAGTGCCACAAAAACCTAAACAAACAAACAAAAAAAAAAAACAGGCTGGTAGCGGCTCCATAATGGTATTGGTTTGTTTAACTGACATTCCACGGGACCCCTGGTACATCTACAAATGTCTCTGACAGGTGAACACTATGTGTGCCTCCTTTCTGACAAGTTCATGTCCTGCATTCCCCAATGAGGCATGGACTCCTTGAGTTTGTGGAAATATTCTTGAGGCAATGAAGACCTTACTTCCAGCAGAACGGTCCACAAATCTGTTGTATTCCAAGATGCAGGATTGTTGAGATCCACAGCTTGTTTCGTGGCATCCCAAATGCATTTACCTGTCAGAGAGGTTTGTAGACGTACCAGAGGTCCCATGTAATGCCAGCTAAAGAAACCCCATACCGTTATGTAGCCACTATCAGGCGATGCATTTTGCATAGGCTCGTCTGTACTAGTTTTTCCTGACACCTCAGTGTATTAGGAACACATTCTGAGGTCAGTAATATCCCCAACAGTATTAATCATATTAATTCGCCAACTTGGCAAATTTCTCTCAGGTTAGCACTTTGGCTGGCAGCCTATAGAATAGCATTTTAAAACCACAATAGAATGCAGCAGATCGTATTAATAGGAAAAGTGGATCATATGAAAAAAAGGAGTTTTTGCATGATGAACTTGAAATCTTGCCACCAGGATCTACAGTTAGCAGGTCCTTCTGCAGTGATAGTGACAGTGAAAGAAAGCTGAGGCAGGAGCATGGACAAATCATACAATTAGAGCATTTATGTATTTAATATTTCACTTGAATGACATTCTATAATTGTATCTCAAGACATAAGGCTCAGCATGAATCAGTAAATTGTTGTGATGGACAGTAAAGCTATAGCTCCTGACAAGAGGCAATAACATACAACATAAAAAGCACTTAAAGTGTAGAACAACTGTGACATGCCTCCAATTCTGACAAGTCAGTTCTGGGGTTTAAATACTGATGTGTGATATTTGGCTATTCTCACTGACAAGGTCTTTTGTGCATACGCTAATTAGCATAATTGTGACAGTAAGTGTGTTTGGTCATGTGATATTTCCAGGTAATATTCAAAGTCGGATATTCATGTATGTACACAGATAACATTAAAACTACCTGTTTAAACGGCTGCCTAAACAGCTTGGAATCCACGAGATCTCTGAAGGTGTGCTGAGGTATCTGACACCAAGATAGATCCTTCAGTGGATCTTCTGTGGGTTTGTACCATGCAGGCTAGCCGTTACCTCTCATGCACATTAGTGAGCTGGTGCTGGTTCCCTAGTTATCCTTCCTCGGACAACATTTGGTAGGTACTAACAATTGCATACTTTTATGTATGCAATTAGTATTTAGATATTAAAATTAGGTCAGATTCTTACAATTGCCCATTTTCCACACTTTCAACACATCAGCTTTGAAAACTGACTGTTCACTTGTTGCCTAATGTATCCCACCCCTTGAGGTGCCACTGTAATTAGACAATCAATGTTATTCACTTAGTCATTGGTTTAGTGGTTTGAACATTATGGTTGATCAGTGTATTTATTAATAGGTGTGAGATGGTGTGGTGCTGCAACAGTTCCAGGTTTGACGCTCAGTTTGAATTATTGTCTATATGGACATAACAATGTGCACTACATATAGGTGGTTTGGCTTGGATAATTAGCACATAGGTGTGAATGTAGGGTCCAGTGTCTATAGGCTCCAGATCCAGAAAAAGCACTTACTGTACATGAATGAATTATGGATATAGTGCATGACATTTTAATTAACCACTATGGGCAGTTAAATATGGGATTTTTTTTCTTCGGAAAATCCCTTCATTATTAAATGCCAATTCCTATTCATTAGTCAGCTGTCCCCATCACATGACAGGAAGGTGATGGCTAACACATTCTTTTTCAATGACACATGAAGCCATTCTCCACACCCTCTTCGCGGATAGTGCTATCTACATTTTTTTGCATACACGCGCTGACAGTGCATCACAATGCCCACAATTGGCTCTTGTTGCTGTGATTGATGGAGAGAGAGTACATTATCCGTCCCACCATGAAAGCACGGCCAGTTTTACTCTCTTGACTCCCAGACACAGCTGGCCATGGTATCATTGGGATTTGCATTCACAATCTCCTGAGCATAGGGTGAATGCTTTTCAGCTGCACCACTTGGAAGCCTAAATAATTGTATTGTAGGACTTAATGTCCAAGCTCTGATTCCAAATGGGATCTGAATGAGTGTTCATTAAAGCAAGTTCACTTGTTTAGTGAAGCAGTAACTGTAAGCCTGGATTTGTCTTACAGTAACACTAATAGCACTAGTCAGTGTGTTCTCCAGTTAGATCCAGTGAGATATAGATTTCTCTCAATAAAACTTCATTTATGCCTTTCATTTGCTTATTTATATTTCTTTCATGTAATGCAGGGTGTGTATGGTGTGTCTTGACCTAAGACTTGACCTAAGTAAATTAAAATCTCAGTTGTTTATGTTACTAACAAGAGCCTTGCATTATGGATATGACATACGTCATGTTATGGAGGTGCTCACAACATTGTTGTCCATTAGAAGTTTGAAAATTACACAGAAATGCCTATGGTTTTGTGTGCCTGCTGTTCTCTAATAAGCAAGGTGGGTTTGCAACGATGGTATGTATAGATTTGGGATTTCCTAATAGTCATGTTAAAATTTGTATTTATTTTTTTTTAAATCTTGTGCACGGATTTTGATAGCCAACGTCACTGTCTTTTTATTTTAAGGTTACTGCTTGGAATAAATAGTGCCTTGTAATGTGTTATTTACATGCTGTGTTCTGTTGGATTTTTATTGTTTTTTTACTCGCATGGACCGAATCAACTCCCTAAAGATGCTGGAGCCTCAAATTATGAATGTCCGTTGTCTTACAGGATATCACGTTCAATACTCCTAGGAACTTTAAAGCTCCGAATATGTCAGTTTTACTATTTTGCAAACCCACTTAACCATCTGACATCTGCAGCATAACCACATTTCCCTTGCCTTCATTTGTAGCTGTGCAGATGCTCAGAGCTGAGTGATAGAGAGATAGCTTAGATTAGAAAATGAACTGTGAAGCTGCTGTCATTTAGAAGCAAAGCGAACAAGACAGTAATATGATTGCAGGCTATTCCTGCAGCATCACAAGTTATTATTGGCTTCTTTAATCATTTGAACTTTTAAATTTAAGTCTGTTGAAATACGTCTGTTTAAACAAGTAGCAGATTTAAGTGGTGACAATTTAAATGTTTCCCTACTGTGCACAGATGCCTCTGTCCATGTGATAAAAGAACCTAACTGGCAGATTAGGCAACTAAATAGGCTTAGACTATATTTAGACAGAAGGACAATTTTAATTCAGACAGGCTTTAGCCTCTTTACCTGGTCAAGTTTGGAGTTTTAGATATGTCCCTGAGATTTATAATGTGGGGGGGGTTCTGTAATTTTAGGGTTACATAGGTGCATGCATGTGTACACAATGACAAGCAAAATATATTTACACACAGAGGCTTACATTTAAATACATTCTCTTATTTTAAAGAAGTATCATTTTTAGTATTTAAAAAAAAAACATCCAAACGCAGGCCTATGACTGAAATCATTTGACAGACTGTACATAAAATATAAGGTGTTGATCTTTCCTTTGCTCTGAATATTACAGTGTACCAGACTACAGATCATGACAATAAAACCATTCAGTAAGTTTATTCTACTGTGTATCAGTATCCAATAAAGGATTGACAGACTTAAACAGAGAATATGAATTAATACATATGAATTGATCAGTCTTAATCTTAAAATTAATCTACAGTCTACAATATTAAAATACACATAGTAATTCATTAAGGATGTTCTGCTCAAACTAACTATCTTCGTAGTTTAACTTAAACTTGAGTTTGCCAGCTATGTTAATACAATGTTAGCTATGAGACAGCCTACTGCCTACCATCCTGTGTTAATCTTTAGTAAAATAGGCACGTAGCCTACTTTGTTTGAGCACAATATCAGACAATTTTACATCCAGTTATGAAACAAATTGAGGTCACAGTGTCAGTTCCTGGTCTATTTCTTTCCCTACCTTACCATCTCTCTGGCATGTTTTCTGTCTGACTGACTGACAAAACAGAGGGTTGATCTGCAAGGTGGCTTTTGAGGAGATTCATTGGCAGTATGAAGGGAAACCCTGTGGAACTTCTGATGTTTGTATATGTGTGCTGTATAGTCTACGAATATTCTTTAGGGTTTATTCTATTAGACCTAATGGGAGGAATAAAAACATGTTTAGTTATTGCTTTAATTATTAAGATTGAGAAATATAAAAATATACTGGTGCATGCATTGTTGAAAAAGGATGTGGCAAGGTAGAACATCGCCTGATGAAATTGAAGAGTGTATGTGCTGAGCCCCAGACAGCCCTGTTCCAATTTAACCCCTGTAAAAAGCATAATCTGCCCATTAACAAAATTACTGTCGCTGTGTGATTGTGCATTAAATAACAGCTTAAAACATGCCTGTTTGCAGTTTGTGTCTGACGTAGACAGTGTTGAGATGATTAATGCTGTACTGCATCCTATAAAATATTCACTATTATACACCAAGTTACCAGATTTTTAGTTACTGTTAAATTTATATAACATACAGACAAATCAACATATAGAATATACACACCAGTACAAATATAACAATATTAATATTAATATCAACAACAGCAATAATAATAATAATAATAATAATAATAATAATAATAGTAGTACTAATCATCATTATCATCTCTCTTTGAGCACATTTCATAAGAATTAACTGGGGACATAATAATAATTGTGTGTAGTAATAATAGTAATAATAATAATAATAATAATAATAATAATGTAATTCAGTAAGAAACAACAAGAATAAGAGTACACAAACAGAAGAAATGATATCATTAAATCATAAAACATTGAGATTATTATCCTTTAAATCCTTTAAATTTAAAATATAATATAATATAAAAAAATCTTCGCTCATATTTGAGATTCCTTGGTTGTCCCTCTAGGAGAAGTCTTAATGTCCCCCTCAGGAACCATCTTTTTCTAGAAGTGTGCCCTATCTTACAGGTTTCTTAGATGTACTGAAGTAATTATCAATTCTGTGCTGAATAAATACACTCACAGAGCACTTTATCAGGAACACTTATACTGGGTAGGACCTCTTTTTTCACACAAAACAGCTTCAGTTCTTCATTGTATGGATTACGCAAGATGTTTAAAAGTATTCCTTTAAGATTCAGGTTGATGTTGTCATGATTGCATCACACAATTTCCTGCTGATTTTTAGTTGCACTTTTCTTCTGTGAATCTTCTGTTCTACTACATTCGAAAGGTGCTCTGTTGGATTCAGATCCGGTGTCTGGAAAGGCTGAAGAACACTGAACTCATTGTCATCATCATGAAACCAGTTTGAGATGACTTGCTTTGTGACAATATCATGCTGAAACTAAACTTTAGAAGATGATAAACTGTGGTCATGAAGGGATTCGCATACATATACATCCACATCTACATACATACCAAATAAATAGTATTGGAAACTAAGGACATGTATAGGAATAGCGGATAAAGACCAGATAATCAGGTGACCCCTACCATGTATTCATGCAACCCCACCATCTGTGTGCCTCAGCAGAAATAGACATTCATCAGAGAAGGCTTTTTCCAGTCTTCTGTACAGATTTGGTGAGTCTGTGCTCGACTACAATCTCTGTTATTCTGTTATTGTCTGACAGAAGTAGAAACCAACATCTTCCTTTCAACATGGTCTTTCTTTCTTTCATGTTTTTTTTTCTTCATTGCACCATTTTGAGTAAACTCTAGAGACTGTTGTGTGAGAAAATCATGCCACAGTCAAAATCACTGAGATCACATTTTGCCCCATTTTGATGGTTGATGTGACTATTATCTAAAGCTGCTGGCCCGTATCTGCATAATTTCACACCTTGCACCACTGATACATGATTGGCTGACTAGTTAACTGCATGAATGTGTCGGTGTTAAGGTGTTCCTAATAAAGTGCTCAGCAATTGTATATAGTTAACTAAAGTTTTATTATATTATTGGCTGAAACATTTGCTTCACATGCTCTTTATGTCGTGGTATTAATATAAATTCATGTAATATAAAAATAATTAAAACGCTCCTTCAACTAATACTTTTTATGTATTTAAAGACATTCTCAAATTCAAGGTTGCTTCTCAAGAGCCATAAATACATAAGCATAAAAAGGTAAAGGATACATTATAAAGAAAGGCAGAATAAAAGAGAGACTGGTTAAAGGATAAACTGAAGTATAAGGTATGGGTATCACAGGATCCAATGATTTCGCAGTAAATATTCACAAACGGTCATGTCAGGGTCATGTCAGCTTATTACTAATAGACTACAGGTCACTTTTGTCTTGTTACATACACTGAGGGCATAGTGTAATATGTAAGTATCTCACTGGGCATGGACAACATGCTTATAGAAATATTCTGTAGCCAGTGAACACCATACTGCAGAATGGTCCACAGTTCTGTTGTATTCTGAGTGTAGGAGGTTTTTGTGTTCCACAGCGTGTTGCATGCCAGATGTGTTTGATAATGTTGAGATCTGGCAAAACCCAAAAACTCAGATAAGTTTACCTCTAACCATAATTTGGTGTTTCTAAATGTGTGTGCTGAAGCATTGTCTTGTTGGAAAAGGGCCAAACCTATCAGAATGAATGCAGGATATGAACAGGTGTAACTCCTCAGAAAGGAGGCACACATAGAGTTGACCTGTCCCATGGAATGCCAGCAAAACCAACCCCATGTTATTATAAAGCCACCACCAGCTGCTACAATTTTTTAGCCTGTTCCCATTTTTCTGGCACTTCAGTGTAGTTTCCTCAATAAGATGCTTGTTCATTGCCCTATAT
>JAOVVF010000047.1:24232230-24242801 GCA_028565595.1 Duopalatinus emarginatus
AACAAGAATAACAAAACCTTGCATTGATCTATTTATGAGTATAATCTCATTATCTGAATTGCTGACAGGATTATTATTCATCAGCAGTGTGTGAAGTATTTTTACACTATAAATGACAGTGTGTATCTGTTGTTAACAGCAGCTGACATGGCTATGCATTTACCATGGAGAGAAAAGTAACTAGATTTGTGAGACCAGTTAGTCTACATTTAGCAATCCCTCCTACCCCATAAATGACTTGTTGCTCATCATGTGGCACAAAACCTGGCTGAGGCTCTTGGACTAGAGCGTGAATGTTAGATTTACCTTACTGGAGCCAAATAGCCCTCTTACTGTGTATCCATCATTCAGCAGTGTTACCTCCACTCTATACCAAATTGCAGAGCAGCTTCTAGTGCAGCGCGGCAGAACAGCCTTGCTTTCAGTGCCATTATTTAGTGATTGCTGCAGTGTTATGTTCTGCTGCACTGCTCAACCAAATACGATTTATACGACAATAGCGCTAACATTTCTGAAATTGCCTCCGCCAGGGATACTCCGAAAATGGCCAAAAATGACTCACAGAGTTTTCAGACAAAAGGGTTAAAAGGTTGAAATTGCTAACCGAAAGAAATCCTTGGACTTGTAATGAGAATAATAAACAGGCAGATAAAAAGTTCTCCTGTAAATCTCAAGAAAAAGCTTTAAACAACCTCAGTGAACCCTGCGTAATTACCCGCCTTCTTTCACACGTCCCTTCACCATATTCCATTTCTGACTCTGCCAGATTAGAAGTGCACATTTTTACTGCCGAAGTTGATGATGTAGCTTCCATGGTAATGGTTTTGTACAGTTTGTTACTGTCATGGATTTGAGAGGCGAAGGCGGATGCAAGTGTAAATTTAAGTTTAATACATGAAACACAAAACAAACAGAAAAAATACGAGCTCTACATGCCGTGGCAGGGCAAAACACGGAAACACATACAGGGAGGGACAAACCACGACAACTCGAGACGAACAGCGGTGCGAGAAACGTGACATATATACAATTACTAATTTGGTGCAACAAGACACAGGTAGGAGTGATCATGGAAGCTGTGACTGGATTGTGTGACATGCAGGGGCTGTTATGTAATGTAGTCCTCGGGCAGCTGTGCCCTTGAGCAAGGCACCTAACCCCCTAACTGCTCCTCAGGCACCGTAGCTGCCCTTTGCTTTGGGCAAGTGCGTTAACTGCCCCCTAGTGTGTGAGTTCACTAGTGTAAGTTTCGCTGCACAGATGGATTAAATGCAGAGTTCAAATTTCTCTGTGTGCACCGTAGGTCGATAGCTTGACCTTAGTCCTGATAGTAACAAAATAAAAAAAATTAAAAAAAGATTTTTAATCAGTGTTGATTTTTTATTATCTTGTTTTTCAGTCAAGCTTCATTTAAAGGCAGGGGAAAAAGGAAAATGGGTGCACATAAAAAATGTAAAAAATTAAGTATCATAATAATAAAAAAGATTAAGATGTGGAAAATGCCTTCAGATTTGGTGTCTCCTGTGTTTCATTTCCTTGCATCACTAGCTTTCACATGTTCACTATTTCACACATTTTACACATTAATTATTATTTTTTGTGTGTGCTTCATGTATGATGGTCCTGTATTGTTTTCCAAGCCTAATGAAACACTCCTCAGGTCGGGGGTTTCAGAGGGACCACTTTACTGTGTACAGTATCAGTAATGTGTATGTGTGTGTGTGTCTGTGTGTGTGTGTGTGTGCACCTATAATGAGGAGAATATGCGATGGGAGAGCCCTCATTATACGACAGCTTGTGCTCCCGCACCATTAAATTTGTGAGAGAGAAAGACAGTGAGACAGGAATGCAGTTGGATAGCTGAATGATTAAGACAATAAAGTGATTTCTCGTCGGCTTTTCAATAACGAAGGTTGTTATGAGTCTTGGGACCCAGCTCTCCTGTAATAAGGGAGTCTCGAGTCAGTGCGATGAGAGCAGGAATGGCACCTGCCCAGACCCCGATTGATCGCCTCCTGAGAGAAGAATAGTTGTTGACTGGCAATAGGAGGGGAGAAGACACTGATTGGACATCTGTTGCAAGAAATGGGAATTCCATTTTCTTTTGTGTCAGGAGGAAAGGGCCTTTAACTGAAGGCCAATATGGGGAAGGTGTGTGTATGGAGTTGCACTGCATTAATGGAGATCAGGTGTCAACTTTTTAAAGCGTCAAACTTTTCCAATTCTCTCTCACTAATAATCACTGGATGATCTTCAGTGCTATGTAGTATTATGAGCTGTGGTTTCATTTAGCTCAAGGGCATTATACGTTTCATATACACAAATACACTCAAACCCATATTTAGATGAATACACACACATACACATTGACTCACACTTCACTGTTCTTGGTTGCTGATGGTGTCTGACAAGTAATCTGTTTGGGAGTGTTTTAGCTTGGGCCGGCCTCACGCTGTCACTTTCGCTTTTACTGAGAGCTGACAGACTGTCAGAACCCTCAATGGTTTCTCCTGAATAGTGCTGCTGTGTACGTATGCCTGTGTGTGGGCATGTTTTTATATCTTGGTGAGGACCGAAAATCCTCACAATATAGGAATATATGATCATTGTGACCTGGTGGAGACAATAAGCACTTTGGGGAAAAAAAGGTGGCAGAGTAAATAAATAAATAAATAAATAAATAAATAAAAGAGCTAAAAAGTTGCCTTTTCATTATTGATGTAAAGGTTAAAGGTTAAGGTGAGAGTTAGATTTAGGCATAGCACTCATGCTGCATTAATAATTATTAATTATTAATAATGTCCTGTGTGTGTGTGTGTGTGTGTGTGTGTGTGTGTGTGTGTGTGTGTGTGTGTAAAATGGCATGTTTTTATGTCTTTGTTTAGACCAAATTTCCTACAAAGCTAGGAATATCTGACAAGTTTACACCTTGTGGGGACATCCGACTGGCTCTAACAATGAATAAAGGTCTTTTGTACAAAGACTGCAGCTTTTATTTAAAAATATTCAAATAAATATATAATAAAATAAATATATAAATAAAAGAGCCAAAGATTTCTTTTTGGATACCAGGGTTGAGGTTAGAGACAGATTAATGTGTAGCCAGAGAATTAATTAGCTGCATTAATAATTATGTCACTGAAAGGACAGTGTGTGTGTGTGTGTGTGTGTGTATTTGTGTGTGTGTGTGTGTGTGTGTGTGTGTATATGTAAATATGTAGCCACCTCTCCTTGATATCTTTTTGCACAGTTGTGTTCTAAAGTATTGGAACATCAAGGCCATTTTAATTTCCTAATATTTGCATCCAGATGAAAAACTGAGATCATGCCACTGTTTTTTGGAACCCACCCATTTCTGATGAAATATATGAGACCATGTAAATTTTTTGTTGCCCAGATTTGTCCTTGATTGTTTATTAATTCTGAGTATCTACTCTTAATTTAAAGGAGACATTATACCAAATGTCCACAAGTTAATCCAATTTCCTGCGGTCTGTGACATTCTTTGGTCAAAATCTAACTTTGATCAAATACTACAGGTGTCTATTCACTCTGTTTAAAACAGCTCTTTCCAAATGCTCAGTTTCTGCATCTGTTGCTTTAAATGATAATGTCATCCCTTTAAAAATGTGCTTCTCAGGCTGTATGTAGAGATATTTGCGCAGAAGGTGGAAATATTAAGATGGACAGGTGGTATTATTCTAATGAGGCCCTGTGGGATGTCACAAGGGCACAGAATCTGAACGGCTCTTGAATCACATGTTTTCTTATCTAGGCAGCCCACACAAAACTAACTAGGTTGTCTTGTTTCACAGTTTGTGGGTTGGTAAGATCTCCAGATACCCAAATAAATGTACTGAAAAAAAAAAGAAATATGAAACTGAACCTTCAAGTCCTTGGTTTTATATGTGAAGACTGTGTTTGTTATTAAAAAAAAAAGAAGATTAACCCACATAAAGACCAGAGAGCTCTCTATGAGGGAAAAGCCATTGCACAATCACTGCATATAGACAACACAACAGTACAAATGTCCTGAAAAATAATGAAACCACAAGTCTACTAACAACTAATTATCAAACAGGTTAGCCAAGGCAAAAAAAAAAAAAAAAACAGTCATTGACATTACCAACCACCTCTGCATGACTGAGGGCAGAAATATATAGGACATACCAAAAGATGCAAACCATTCATCATCAGTAAGAATCAAAAGGCCAAACTGAAATTCACAAATATATACAGAGAAAACACAGTGTGGAGAATCCACTCATGATCCAAAACTCACTCTTTACATGGGTCAAGCATGTTGAAAGTAGTGTCATGACTGAATAGCATGGCTACTTCTGGAACAAGCTCAGTAATCTTTACTGACATAGCTCATGAAGGTAGGAGCAAAATGAATTCAAAAGTCTACAGAAACATTCTGTCTGCCAATTTTCAGAGAAATACATCTAATTGACTCAGGAGGAACTTTATCACACACCCAAAACACACTGACAACACAGCAATGGACTTATCACTGGAAGGTTATAGACTGATCAAGTCAATCACCAGACCTTAACCCAATTGAGCAGCAATTCACCGCCTGAAGATGAGTCTGAAAGGAGAAATCCCCCTAAACAAAGAACAACTGAAATACAAGCTAGAAAAGCATCACAGTAGAAGGATGCAACAGTTTGGTCATATCAGTGGGTCACTGGTTTGATGCAGTTATTGCATACGAGAGATAAGCAACTAAATATGCAATGCTATTTACTTGAATTGATCTATTTCTATAATTTTGCTAAGCTGCCATCAAAGGTGTCATGTTCTATGGTGTTTAATTCATCTAGGTAAATCTGGAAGTGTTGGAAATGAAAGCTAAAACTCATATCTACTGTCTCATATTCATGTTTTGATCTCAAACCTAAATGACCTCAGTGTATAGAAAAAAAAAATGGCCTTGCCATTGTAATGTTTTTTAAAGTAGACTGCAGGAGTGTTGTTAGACATAAAAGCACGACTGAGCCACAGACCCCTATTATTCAACTTGCACATACACAGAATGTGCTTTATGAACTTCCATTGTGTAGCTCACTATTTCTGTCACAGCCATACTGTTCAAACCGAAACACTGGTAACTACTGACAAAAGTAGAAATCTGGAGATATTATAAACATTTATTTCTACAGTAACAACAATATGAGCATTCTCAACGTATGGGTGTAAATATCATATATAATCATTATGGTGTCTACGTTTATCAGACCTGCAAGTAGATTAGCTGGTCAGCTTGTTTATTACCAACTACAGCCAGGTCTAATCTCACTCAATCTCATCTCTCCATAATGCCCTCCTGTTTCTGCTACATCCAAAATCATTTTAAGGTCTATTTAAAGGAACCAGTAATGTTCCGGTCGAATGGAAATCAAAATATGAGCAGTATTTTTGTTTATTCGCCAACATTCACACTGCCATGAAGTGTTTCCCAATGTACAGACCCAGGCCATTGCTTTGGCATTGTGGAATATAAAAAAAAGTTATTATTTTTCTGTTATTATGTAAATTAATCTACTAGTGCCAAGATGATACAGCAGATTAATACTATGGCATGTTCCCTGAGTAAAAGGGGTCTATCAATGCCCATAGGTGACTGTATATCATCTTCCCATTAATTACTAATGACACACTTCAGATATCAATTCTGTAGTGATGTTATAATTGAATATCTTCAGTAACCACTTCAGTAGTCATGGTCAGGGCTCTGCTGCCATCTCAGGAACACAGCAGCAGTATACCTTGTATTGGATGTCAGTCCATGGCACAGCATCACACACACTCATACTGAGTCATACCTAGGAGAATTTTAAATAAGCTCATCAGTAAAAAAAAAAACAGTAATGTGTTTGGTAGGTAGGAGGATGCCAAGAAGATCCAGAAAAAAATTCATGCATGCAAAGTAAACATGCAAAACCCATAGCGATGCACTCAGAAATCCTAGTCGAGAGAGAAACAGCACCAAATTTTAGATGTTTTAAAAATGTGTGTTTTTGAGGAGTGCTGCCTAAATGCTAGTTATTCATGTTTTAGCATATATTGAACAATCTTTAGTTATACATGGTATACATTGTATAAATGTTATGTGCATGTGAAATTGGTACATATGCAATATAAAACAGGCAAGGAGAAAACTACATATAGACTTACCTGATGGGTTGTCAGACTGGATGAAAGTCTAAAGCCAGTTCACTGAAACACCTTTATAAAAAGGTTAAATAAATAAAATTGTAGTACAAATTAAGCCCAAGGCTAGAGACTGAGGGCAGTTGAAAATAACCTATTTGCACAGGAACCTGCCCAGCCTGCCAACAGTGAAGAAGCAGGTGCTGTTTAAAAGATCACTTGTGCAGAAAAAAAAACTCTGCAACACACTGTTTCTAATACTCATTCAACTCAATCTTCATGTGAAATATGTTTCAATGTACAATCCCTATGTTAAACTTAAAGTACTGTAAGACATCTACAATGTTGAGAACATTATAATTAGTTGATGTGTGCAACCTTTCCAAACATTGCAGATCTTTTGAACCGATTGAGACTCCAAATTGCATCTTAGCAGTTAAGGCTCAGTGGCCGGAATGTTGTCACTGAACTGCCAGAGAGCCTACTAAACTACTCAGTTTTGCAGACTGTAGAAAAAAAGAGAAAAAAAAAATAAAAAAATAAAAATAAAAAGAAGAAGAGGCCAGAAAACTTAAAAAATGTCTCAAGAAAATACTTCAGTAAATTGGACTTTCAGGTATAAAAGTTAAGTTAAATTAAAAAACCAATGTTATGTTTGTTGCCAGAACAAATTCTGAGGTAACTTAAGAAATTAAATACTATAAATATAAAAGTATTTTAACTTAATAGATTGTTTTTTTTTTCTTATGAACAAGCTGATATAAAAATTAATAAAGCAAATGATTAAACAGGATGGGATACAACGATCCATTTTCTGTTATAAGGCTCTAATATTTAAACCTAATTCGCTAGCATTAAAAAAAAAGTGTAGCTTCTAGAATCAAACAGTGAATTATTTTCATGTACATGGTGAATGGGTTTCTAAATATAATTTACATACAACAGGTTTGTTATAATTTTTTTTAGGAAGTAGCTAGTGATAAAAAGTTGTTAGCTAGCTACTTTCACACTGTCCAACAGAATCCACAAGATGGTATGCTGTGGTTTCTGGCACCAGGCCATTAGCAACAGATTATTCTATGGATCTTCTGTGGGATTGGACCAGACTGACTAGCCTTTACTTTACCAATGCACCCATGACCTTGATTGCTGATTTACTGGTTGTCTTTCTTGGATCTCATTAGGTAGGTATTAACTGCTACATGCCAGTGCATACCATAAGAGTTTCAGAGATCGCAGATCCAATCATGTAACCATCACAATTTGGTCATTGTCAAAACTACTCACTTACATTAGCCCATTTTTCCTGATTCCATCACCATAATCTTTAAGAACGGACTATTCACTTGTTACCTAATATACCCCACACCTTGAAAGAGGGCTATTGTAATGAGACAATTAATGTTATTCATTTCACCTGTCAGTGGTTTTGTGATTTTAATCACTGGTGTATATTTGACTCTGTGTTGTTTAGTAATCTGTGTGTCATTGTTACTAGTTTGTTGAGAGCTACTGACATATAAACCTCATGAATGGTACATGGTAATAATAATAATAATTATGATGATGATATTAATGATAATAATAATAGTAGTAGTAGTAGTTTAAAGCCTATACTGTTAGCAGGATGATCCATATTATAGAGGTGCTTGTGTCTTTATTTTTTCTGTCTGCTGGCTATAGGGTTTTGTTTCTCTTTGACCATAATGTAGACATTGCCAATTTTTTGTTCTTTTTAACCTTTCTCAGGTCTCCCAATCCATTCTGTGACCTCTTTATGGTTCTTATGAATATTACTCGATTGTGGGTTTTTGGATCCAGTATCCAGTACTGAGAAGGATACCTGTCGTTTAGAATCTCTGGACCCTACATTTGTGACCTAAGGTTAGACAGGAGTTGAGGTTACACTGTTTTTTCGATTATCTCCATTATTCCATGAATAGGATGGCTCCAGAGCCACTAAAAGACTCAGTGTTGATGCGGCATTAATACTAACACAAACACTAAGCAGTAAAAGTGCATCAGCTGTGTGTTTTTTCTGTGTGATGGAGTATGTTTCTGAAGCTTGGTCCAGAAAATGGCACCAAAGATTCAGGCAGCTCAGCGGGCAAAGAATTTTTTTAGATTAGGTATAAAACAAATTCAATAAACACAGCTTGGCATTATTATTAATTTGGAATAATGGAAGAGACCTGTGACAGGAGAGAACTGCGGCCATGTATGCCAAGGAAATCAGTTGTTTCCACCTAAGTTCCAGCTGAAAATTTTGATGCTTGTATTATTTGATTAAATATTTTGATAGTAAAATAATAATGTGTTTGTGTGTGTTAACATATTCTGTACAGATGGCTTTGTGCACCCTAAGATTTCAATCAATGCAGTAGTTTTAGTAGTAGACATTTGATCCAGACGCAGATGGTCACCCACGGAGAGATTTAATTGGCTGTTGGGTATGCAATAGTTACTCTGTGGTTGAGGAATGTGTTGACTGTATCTGTACTGTTAGAGACAGGTTCTTTGTTCCGTCTGAAGTACTGGCTTGTCAACAGTGCAGCATGACAATAAAAATCACACTACTGTGTAAATATAACTTCAGTATTATGCAAATACTAGTCCTGCACTGAAAAAAAATGACTCTTTTACACAATAAAACAAAATAAAAAACAGACTAAATGGAAATAAAACATGCAATTAACTGTGCTACAGTTTATGGCCCCAGATGCTACAGATACATACATGTACATGTTTGTTGTTGCTTCTATAACACGCTCCACTCTTCTTGAAAGGCTTTCTGCTAAATTTTGATTTGTGTTGATTCAGCTACAACAGCATTAGTGAGGTCAATCAGTGCGATTGTATGAGGGGGCATGATGCCGAGTCGGCATTCTAGTTCATCCCGAAGGTGAACACTCAAGAACACTCAAGTTCTTCCACTCCAACTTTGACAAACCATGTCTTTATGGAACTTGCCATGCTGGAACAGATTCCTTTGAATTAAAATAACAATATCACAGCATACACTGGTTAGCCATACCCTTAAAGCCCAAGCTTTTTGTGATGGGTGAATATGAATAACATGGATTATTATCTTACAATGGTACCTGTCAAGGGATATATAGGCAGCAAGTGAAGAGTCAGGTCTCAAAGCTGATAAGTTGGATGCAGGAAAAATGGGCAAGGATCTGAGTGAGTGACAAAGACCAAATTATGATGTATATGTGTATATGTATATATGTGTATATGGATGTATATGTGATGTGATGACTGCGTCAGAGCATCTCTGAAACAGCAGGTTGTTGTTGGGGTGTTCCTAGTATACAGTGGTTAATTCCTACCAAAAGTGGTCTGAGAAGAATCTAATGTCAATGTTTTTGGTGCCATGGAACCATAGCACACCCTCAGAGGTTTTGTGGAGTCCATGCATCAACAGGTTAGAGCAGTTTAGATCAGTGAACAAAGACATTCTACCCAGCTTGTAACATTATGGTAACAGTAATGGTCAGGAGTCCACATACCTTTGACCAGATAGTGTAATAAAAAAATAAAACTATTACTGTTCTAAAACTATTCCAGACTATTCCTGTCTTACCTAAAACCACCTTTTAAGCTTACTTTACTTATACACCTTACTTAATGAAACACTTTAACTGTTGATATTTTGCATCCATGAAGCTGAAGAATAAATAACCTTCAGTAAATATGCACTTCCATACGTGAACTTGGTGTGCATCTTTCTAAGACAGTCTGCACTGTTAGGGAGTACAGATATTATCACAAATTTAAGTATAGATTTTAGAAGAGCCCTACTTTAAGTATTAGACTTATTTGGGCTATATTTTTAAAAAGACCCATCAACCTTTTCAAATGGAACAATATATAAAAAAAACAACTGTGTCAGTGGCACAAATGATGCAGAGAGAGATGCTTTATTTGGTACACCAAGAAAAAAATAGAGACAGAGAAAGAAGTGGCATATTCAAGGTTTTCTGTCATAAGCAGGTCAGATTTAAGACAATATAAAGCCTTGAACGTTTCCACAATTTGTAGTCTTACAAGCTGGAATTGTAGTTTAGTTTACACCAAATAGCTCATGGTTTACACTAAATAGCCCATGGTATTGAAGTGAGTAAATGAACATTTCTTTGCAAATAATAATTTGAAATGACATAGCAAGTATTTGCAATATTCCATTGCATATGAATTTCATTGCATATAATGAAGTGAATTAAAACTATTGACTACTGGGTTTGTTCACAGAAGAATTTGACCTCCACATTTAACCCACCCATGCGTCCAGACACACACTGGTGAAGCATGGTGATGGTAACATTATATAAAAAGTGAAAGTGAACGTGCACTATTTGCCTACTGTGCTTGCACACAGAGGAATGTGACCTCCGCATTTAACCCAT